>JAUZST010066823.1:0-22351 GCA_034779995.1 Parotocinclus haroldoi | reverse complement strand
CACACACACACACACACACACACACACACACACACACACACACACACACACACACACACACACACACACACACCGACTCACACTTGCAGATGGACACTTCCAGAGCTGAGCAGGCTGTTAATTGGTGTCAGGTTTGTCTGACGTTTGACGCAGCAGAAAGTAAAAACTGCTACTTATTGATGAAGAATCCATGACCATTTTATTGCTCTGATAATTTATAACGTACTGTAAATATGTGCACACACACACACACACACACACAAACACACACACACACACCCACTGCCCACTTCATTAGGTACACCTGCTCAACTGCTTGTAATGCAAATATCTAATAAGTAAATCACAAGCAGCAACTCGATGCATTTAAATCTGTAGACATGGTCAACATGACATTCTAAAGTCCAAACCGAGCATCTCAGTGAGGAAGAGAGGTGACTGAAGGGACTTTTGAACGTAGCATAGTTGTTGGTGCTGGTCTGAGTGTTTCAGAAACTGTTGATCTACTGGAATCTTCACTCAGCCATATCTAGTGTTTATAGAGAACAGTCCAAAAAAAGTCACTTAACGGCAGTGTCTTGTTGTTCCCTGAGATCAGAGGACAATATCCAAATAGTTGATAGAAGCCAAATAGCAACTTGGATAACCATTCATTACAAAGGAGGTATGCAGAAGAGCATCTCTGGAAACATAACACATTGAACCTTGCAGCAGATGGGTTACAACAGCTGAAGACCACACCATGGCCACTTATCTCAGCTAAACACAGTCACCTGAGGTTCCAAATTGCACAGGGTCTCTGGGGGACATTTTCCTAGCACACGTTTGGGCCCTTTAATACCAACGCATCTTTAAACAGATGTCCTGTGTTTAAGGGGACAGGGACTGTGGTGGCCTGGTGGTTAAGGTACGGGACTACGGACCACAAAGTCCAGGGTTCAAATCCAACCTCTGACAAGCTACCATAGTTGGGTCCCTGAGCAAGGCCCTTAACCCCTAATTGCTTGGATTGTAAGAAGTCTAAGTGGCGCCGGATGAGCAGTGTACCATCTTCTCCTCGTCACAAAGCTCAAATCATCTCGAACTGGTTTCATGTACACCAAAATGAGTTCACTGTACTCAAGCAGCTTGCACAGTCACCAGATCTGAATCCAATAGAGCGCCTTGGGGATGTGGTTGGGATGGTAGATTTGCATCATGGATGTGCAGCCGATAAATCAGCAGCAAGTATGTGGTACTATTATGTCGATATGGGTCAGAATCACTGAGGAATCACGCTTCCACGCCCTTGGTGAATCTGTGCCATAGAGAATTACGGTAGTTCAAGAGGTGTTCCAACCCGGTACAGACGCTCTAAATATACACTGATCACGCTTGTTTTTCATTTTCAGTACATGTGCATTTAAAATACATGCTGCACTCTGACATCCGGCATTTCCACACCCTTTTTCGGCACAGTCCCTCAATTCTGTTTCCCATGAAGGTCTGTAAAACACTCCAGACAGAATCATCGCTCTGAGCCTTTGGTTAAAGACAGGTACAGATAAACCCGGAATCGCTGTGCCAGTTTCTTAGGTATACAGAGGTTCCTCCAGACTACAAAATAAAAAGTGGCACTGCTGCATCCCTACAGATAAGCAGTGAATCAATACGGCCGTCGTCAATAAGGCAAGGGCTTTCAGTGCCTTTTTTGTGCTGCGCGCTCAGAGAGGACTGAGCTTCGGGTAGCTTCAGGTAAAACTTTTTTTTTTTTCCCCCTCAACGCAACGGGGAGACAGGCAGACATAATGAGAGACAGAGCCTTATTACCACCATATATTAGCATGTCTAATTATGAGTCATTTGCATAGACGGCAAATCCTTACGGGGGAGAAATGAGAGAGCGAGGGGGAATAAGAGAGAAAGAGAGAGAGAAAGAGAAAGAGAGTGTGTGTGCGTGAGGGAGACAGGAGCAATGTGACAGAGCAGATTCTTTAGGGAAAAGCTTGTGACAGACCAACACAACACAACACAACAAAGATAAGCATACACTAGCAGTTCTGGCAATCCCATAATGATCTTGATCTAATATTAATGATCACATTTTTCAAAATGATTTTCTGGGTACCAATCATGGAGTCAATGTCCATATTACATATTGCATATGTAGCTATGTGCTGAAGTCTACGTAGCCCTAATTTGTTTAAGTTCACAGCCAAATGTGGTGTAGCTAAACGTCCGTGGTTCGCTGCAGGAAACTGTCAGTAAACATCAGTAAAAGACGTTTCCATGTTGAATAATGACTTCAGGTCATGTATTAGTTCCTCTGGATCAGGGTGTCAGCTAAATAGCAGGAACAATTAAACGTAAACATAAGTTCTATGTATTATCAGCTGGAACAGTGGCGTTAGTGGTGCACGTTAATAGCTACAACCTTAACTTATTTACAAGCTCTCAAACACTTTGGTTCCTTTTCTCTCCTTTATAAACCTTCCTTTGTGATTTTAAGAGCAGTTTAACAGTCTACGTACTTGTATAACGTACCTCGAAAAGCATTGTAATGTGTTTTTTTTTTTCCATGTATCCAAGCTTTTACGCACAAGCATTTAATGTTGAAAGTTATGTAAGGCAGCTATGAGCCATTCTGGAGACAGGCATCACATCTGGATTTGATGATACGCTCCCAACATCTGGATCTTCAATGCATTTGAGTCAAGAATAATCGCTTTGGGTCAAACTGTCCACATCTGCGTGTGCGTGCGCGTGCGTGCGTGTGGGGGTGTGTGGGGGTGCGTGCGTGTGTGTGTGGGTGTGTGTGTGTGTGTGTGTGTGTATGTGTGTGCGCATGAGAGATACTATAGGTAATGGGACGATTATCAGAGGGAATCACTAAAGCAAATGCAGAATGACTCATTGCTATTTTTTTTCTGTTTCGGGTGGCAGTAATACGTGTGGAGTGTAACACAGCACCAAAGCGAAGCAAAGCATGAAAACACACACACACACACACACACACACACACACACACACACACAGACGTGTTTGTTTTACTGTCCTTGTGAGGGCGTTGTTTGTTTTTTCATCAGAGATTTGCAGTACTTTTAAGAATAACAGTTTACACTTGTTCCCCACAATGTAATATAAACATTACACACACACACACACACACACACACGCACACACACACACACACACACACACACACACAAAGTTTGTTTTTAACCCTGTGGAGATTTTTCACATTTCCCACATATTACTGTAAATAATTAATGCTATACCTACACCTACTGTACAAATACTCTTAATCCTACCCTAGAATCAAAACATTCAGAACTTTTAACTGACTTATTCTTGTCAATATCGATTATTTTGATAAAAAAAAAAAAAAATGTTAATATTTAAAAACGTGTCTTCATTTGATCCCCACTTTGTTCGTGTTTAGACCATTTAACAATATGTTACTGCGTGTGCAGTCACGTGCTTCCACCCTGTCCAATCAGCACCATGGAAACAAGACGGAAGAGAACTCACACACACAGCAGTTTATACCAAATGATATGCGAATATCCAGAAACTACTAAATAACATATAATAACAAAAAAGTTTAAGCGTTTTTTGCATTTTGTGCATACTAACGGTACAGACCTCGTCGGTGATCCAGAAATAAAATCCCCAAATAATTGTTTATTAATCGTACTCGAGGTCAAATGTATTGTGATGTTGATTTGTCATCATACCACCCAGCCATATCCTAGCACAACCAAAATCCTGTTTTTTAAGCGACATTTTTGTAAGTTAACAACGGCCAGGTAAACATTGTCAGATTTTTCTATGCTTAATTGAACATTTGGTCCTCACAATGCTATATAAATACACACACACACACGGTTCATGTTTCCGTCAATGTGCTCACTTTTCATTGACATACATATTACTGTAGCTAATGACGCTACATCTACTGTACACCTACACCTAACCCCAACCGTAACCATAGCAACCTAAAGCAAAATGTTTTGTAAGAAACGATGACTCCAAAGGTAAATAGTGTCAGATCTTTCTAACAGTTGGGAAACGTTTGGTCCTCTCAATGATATTTAAACTTTGACACTCTCTCACACACACACACACACACACACACACGCACAATCATTTTCTCTCATTGTGGTGATTTTTCATTGACATAAATATTCTTGTTGCTAAAAACACTACAACTACTGTGCACCTACGCCTAATCCTGCCTTTAACCTCAGTAATGGAAAGTAAAGCTTTTGACCCTTTTGGTAATCCAAAGGAAAGTGCATTTTCTATATGAATACATGCTCTCACAAGGTAAAAAAAACATCCGATTTTTCTGTCCTTGTTGGATGATTTGGTCCTTACAGTGACACACAAACTAAACACACAGTGCAGCAAAGAACAAAAGAGCTTAGCTTTAGAGTCCGAACTCATTAACATTGTTTAACTGGTACGTTCACCCATGTGGATTTTGTTTGTTGTTGTTTTTTTTAAACATGCTGGCCTTTGAGCAAAACAGTTTGAGCAAAACAGGTTGTGGTTAAATCTTAATTATTCCAATTATCATGAATTAAAAATGAATGAAAGCATTTCAACAAAAAAAAAAAGGATGTGGGTGAATTTAGGCCTAAAGTTTTGAACACACACTGAGATAAAACAGACCCGTAAACATGTTTTTCTTTGTTCTTTAATTATTATTTGTTATTATTTGTATTTGTGTTCTGAAGGACACATCATGAATACGGCTATGAATATAAATATGAATATATTTGCACGCACACTGTCACGCACACAGTCACACACTAAGGGCTGTGGTAGCCTAGTGGTTAAGGTACTGGACTATGGACCAACAGGTTCAGAGTTCAAATCCCACCTCAAAGTTGGATCCCTGAGCAAGGCCCACAATTGCTTGGATTGTAAGACTGTACTCATTTTAAGTCGCTCTGGATAAGAGCAGCTGCTAAATGAAATAAATGTATGGGCCACTTTAGAGACGCCAATTAACCATATATGTATAATATTATTATTGACAGGTCACACGCACAGTTACCTGAGATCCCTTGTCTGGCGTTTTTGTAGATCATAAAATGCTTTCACGACTGCCGGTTTTGCTGTTTAGCAAATTCGGATTGTTGATTTTTGCTTCTGTTAAACCTAAACATGTCTATGCTGATTGTCACGAGGAAATGAAGGAAACAGTGGGGTTTTTAATCGTGTTCGTATTTTAGTACCATTAACATCATTGCATGACACTACACAAATATAACAGTTCCTAAAGGTCTGAATCCTGAATGGGACTGGATGGGACATCTGGGACAAAACTGGGTAGCATAGTTATGAAAGCCTTTGCTGGACTACTTCAGGATGCACCACTGCCTGGATTATGAACTACAAAGTCTAAGGATGAATTTCCATTTAAAGCACTTGTTTCAACAGTCAAATCCACATGCTTCCACAATTCAAACCTTTGTTTCCTGATTATTTTCCACCAAGTTATCCTCTGTTCTCTGTCCGGCCCTGATATAAACATTTGTTTAAATCACAAACTTTTTTCTGTCATGCACCAAAAGTGCCATTATTAGCTAAATATTTTCAGTGGCAGCATTTACAACTACTACTAATACTACAACAATTCTACTAATAATAATAGTCATGAGGGTAACACAGACCCAAAGCTTCAACTCTCCAAGATCTACCCTATAAAGTCTCATATTAACTACGCTAAAATTCCCAGTATTAAGCAGAGGTTGTTTATTCAGAAACAGATACAACTGCTACAACCTTCCAATCCCAGCAATTGTGGGTCAATTGCGTTGCTCAAGGGCCCAACGGTGAGAGCTTGGCAAAAGATGGATTTGAACTCTGAACCTTCTAAGTTTGTATTCCAGTACCTTAACCACTAGGCCATCACTGTCTCAGTAAAAAGTCACTGAGGAATTCACTAAAGGATTTACTACACAGTACTGCTCCGTTTCCGTCATATGTCACCACACAAAGATTGAATCTTGTTGTCTGGTCTCACTCAGAAGAGAACAGGTTCCATACGGAGCCTGGCTCTTCTCATTGTTTCTTCTTTAAGCTTCTCGGTGAGTTTTCTCTTTCTCCATCACCTCTGTCTGCTAGTTTCAGCAGTACCTGAATTCAAACGTGCTCTCCACTGACAAACACCAAATTTCTCAAACTTTCTCTCACCAAATTAAGAAAGTTGTCCATATAAACGGTTAACTTACGTTCTGCTGATAGACTATCACTAAAACCCTTTGTATCCGAAGACGTGCATTAGGTTTAGGGCCGTACCGATTCGATATTCTGTATCAGATATTTGGCAAAAATCACTGATCTGAGTTCAGATGGGGGGAAAAACAGTTTAATCCCAAATCTTTCCTATCACATATATGCAGTATAGCTGGATAGCTGAAACTCGAGTTAAAACTGTTAGCTAGCAGCGTGGTCATCGTGTCAGCTGTGTGGAGCTATTTTAAGCTCAAAGATGACAAAAGTGAAACAGCTGTGTGCAACGCCAGTGTTTCAAAAGGTGGTAGCAGAATATCGGTCTGATATTGGTATCGCCATATATTCAAATTTCAGTATCAATATCGGTATCAAGCATAAAACAATGGTATCGAGCCAGCCCTAATTAGTTTAACTGATTACTCCAATTGGCCTCACATGAATGTGCTTATATGAATAATACAGAAACAACATAAAATAAATAAATAAACAGAACTTTTGTATTTTACTTTTTTTTCCTTTTAGAAGGAACGATCCTATTGGCAAACACAGTAATTACAGTAAGTAACAATCCAGTCAAAGGACTGGCAACGATTTGGGGCAACGACTAAAGCACTGGATTCTCTACATACATTCAGACAGATCGCATGGCTTAAGTTCTGTCTCAACAAGTTGCAGGTTGAGATTTGGTGGGACTGGAGCTCACAACCTTCTGAGAAGAAGTCCAGAGCCTTATCTGCCGGAGCCTGTGATTTGGAGCAATAGTCCAAACACTATTACAGTATCGTAATGTAACGTAATGCAGGAGGGGTGCGACAAGGATGGATGGAAGAAGTAAGGAGTGAAGGATGAGGGTGAGGGGGAGAGGGTTTGAGAGACAGAGGGAGAAAGTGATAGGAAGGAGGGAAGTGTCAGCACGAGCGTTTTATGGTGTTAAATATCGGATGCAAATGAAAAGAGAGAATCTATCACGGCTGTAATATGGCCTGAAGGGAGAGATGGCGCGGCGCGCCGGCCACGGTACGGTGCTTGTGCCGAGAGAAAGACAGGGAGTAGGGTGATGTATGGACGAGGTGGATGAGAGGTGAAAAGCGTGGCGAGGCAGAGGGATGGAGGCATGGCGGGATGGAGGGATGGAGTGTGGAGAAGGGGGGCGGGTGACGGTCCTGGCAGGCTCCCGAGAGCCCGGGGGCAGAAGTGGAATAAATGTTGATTAGTGTTGATTTTGTCGGACGAGCAGCCGGCGAGTGACGCGCCGACTAAGCTGCAGCGAAAGGCAGCCATTAATCTTGGTCTGGTTTAAGTTGTGTATATTAATTTGTGTCATTTCCACTACGTGCAGAGAGGCTCTCCGCTTCCTCTTTCTCTCTCCGAACCCCCCACCGCGAGCGAGGGCTTAGTGGCCCGCCGACGGCTCGCCGCAGCACCAAAAAGGAGAGGAAATGAGATTCCGAAGCTCGCGTTAAAGAAAATGAACTCCTACGGGGGTTGGTATGGCAACCGCATCCATAAGGGAGAGCTGCGGTTTAACGGGCGGTGCAAATTTGCAGATTCGATTAAACATGTATCGCATTATGGATGCGGATTTGGGGGGGGGGGGGGGGGTGTATTTAAACGTGGGGATGCCAGGCACCTTACCCACGCTGGCGGTTAAAAAGGCTTTGTGAAATAGGAACTAACAGAAAGGATTGATAACATCGCCGTGTGTGTGTGTGTGTTTGTGTGTGTGTGTGAGAGAGAGAGATACGTGAACACTGGGATTTCAGGCCGTTCAGATAATACAGAGGTAGCGCTGAATGCCGAAGCTGATAAGAAACCAAGCCGGCTGCTGATGGACAGCCCGTCGTATCTCTGTACATATCCATTTTATCAATATTAATATACGGTCCGTTCTAATATAATCCAATTCCTTTATAAACTCAGGGTAAAAAAGCAGCAATCTCATAAATCGCACACGACAAGCTAACGCATGGCTTTTCAAACGCAACAATATATCAACCAAGGGTTGCAAAAAAGGCATAATCTAGAGCAATGACCCCCCCATTTAAAAAAAAAAAAAACTTACATACAGTATTGTGCAAAAGTCTTAGGTCACCATTAGAGCAAGAGTTTTACTCACGGTATAATGAACATTAAAAAAAAAGCCAAACATGAATTCGTCACTACATAATATTCCTGTCCACTGATCTTTTCTTAGCATTGTTCACCTTGCTTCCCTTGCCTTTCAAGTGTGTTCGACAAATTTGCAAAACAGCAAAAAAATACAACTCTAGAAAAACGACATGTAATGTGTGTCCGTTATGTTATTATATTTTATATATTAGGGTTGTAACTGCCCTTGCGCCTAGAGTCGCCAGGTGGGCCCGCGACCCCATGTGGATTAAGCGGAAGATAATGGGTATAATGACCCTGCATAACATATTGCTGATGATTGGATTCACAAATTTCAAACTTTGATGTGTGACTTCATGATCTTCATTCCATTCTTTGTGAGCTTTCTTAGCCTTTTCAACCTGTTCCCCTTCTGAAAATGTGGTTTCTGATCCAACTTCTTCAGACTGTAGACAGGTCGACTAGCAATAAAGCTGCCAGATGCTACAGTGGGGGAGCTAACATTGAATAGTGACCACTGTAGCCTGTAACAAGGAAGCGTTTTTTCCTTGTTGTCGTTTTTTGTTATTTTCTGGTTGCATTCAAATAAGGGGAAAGAAATTATTTCATATGATCGTAATATCATTGCTAAAACAGTGGTATGTCTAATCTCATGGTGGCCTAAGACTTTTGCACAGTACTGCAGATTGCATAACCACCAATTGGTACAACCCTTTACTAACACTTGTTCTCCAGAAAGAATGCAGAATAGAATGTTTATTGGCATTACACCGAAGGTACAATGAAATTGGATGCATTATTAGCCAGCAGCTCAAAGGCTGCAACGTTTGGCTACAAAAGTTCTGTTAAGCAACATGCATGCTTGCACATGTAGCACAGACTTTTCCACAACCTAGCCTAAATGAGCTCTTGACAGCATCGAGTTACCTGCCTCAACAGCATGCTAGTCCAGACTGGATACTTCAAAAGCAATGATAATTGGAGCCGGGCTCAGCTGAGAAAGCAGAAGGAGGTTATAGGTACCTCCTGAACGATCCAGATGTCCTTATACTGAGAGACTCATGTTTATGTTGAGCAATTGATGGTTGCTATTCCAGAACAGCTCTTAACCACTGAGCCACCCCACTGTCCCAAGTGCAAATGCAAAGATTTAATTAGTAGTAAATTACTGCCATTTTGAAATAATTGGCATGGGCTGATGCCTGTGCTCACAAGGTCGATATTCGAAAGTAGTGCAGAGGATGCTGAGAAACTTTGTTTTCCTGCATTACAACTTGCAGCCCATGAACCGGGACTACTAAGTGACGAAAACAAGGAGAGAAGTGAGGGTGAGGGTGGGGCCATTTATAAAAAGAAGAAACTTTGTTTGCGGCATTACAACCTGCTGCTCTTACCTGGGACTGGGACTAAAAGCAAAAGGAGGCTGTTACTAGGTGCCCTTCTCTACATAAGCAAGAATTACTGTTATATCCTAATATAGTATAGTATGATAGTATAATAAGTATATAAACAGAGAGAGAGACATTCTAATTTTAGCTTAAATCTAATCATTTAAGTTAAACAGTTTTGTGTCTCGTTTATTATGAGTTTTTTCAGTTTCAGAAAAAAGTGATATCGGCATTATATATATATCCCCATCGGTCACCCTGCTCTCTAAATATCACATCGGTCGGCCTCTGGACTTCACCAAGCTGCTACTGGAGTTTTTTGTAATTTTCGTAAATTATTCAAATTGTATTTTTTTATTTTTGTAAATCCTTAAATGCTATTTTTTTTGTAATTTACATAAATGATAGCTTCCTTAAAGTATTGTTTTAACACCTTAGACTACTGCACCTTAATTGAATTATACCTGGTATAATGACAATAAAGATATTCTATTCTATTCTGCTCTATTCTATTCTATTCTATTCTATTCTATTCTTTTACCTGCTAAATGACATGAGAACCTGCAGCGACTCTGCCCTCATACTGAACTGGTCACAGACTTGCTTTTACAGCCACATCCCAATTAACCTCCAAACTGCGTTCTGTGAAACAGTACCCTATTGCAAAAAGGATCAACCTAACAGTGACCTCAGACTTTTGCACAGCGCTACAAGTGTGATTCAAGGCTTCCAACAGCGGCTGTTTCCTTTCACACACACATGCCAACACAGAGACAGCTTCATCCACAGAGCTCTATCAATCGCACCGAAAACTCCATGTCATACTTAATTACCAAATAGCATCGCGGCTGAATTTCGGCAATTAAGCTTCTTAATATGATTAACACGTCTCAATTAGGCCGCTGACAATTTGCATAATTCATAAGGTAATGCGATTGTGCTCTGGTGTACGCTCTGAGATAACAATACGCTAAATGTGCATGCTGTCTCTCCTGACATCTATCTCCGTGATTGCTGCTTCGCTAATCGCGTTTTAGGCACAAACACTGGGCCTCGAAAACTGCTCACTTGTTACAATGGCCCTGTTTTGCCTATTTATATACGTGTGTGTGTTGGTTGGGGGGGGTGTCTATTACGCGCAGAATTAGGCTTTAGCGTTTCCGCTCCAAGGGTAATTAGCCCGTGCGGCTGAGGAAACAGCTGGGATGCTCATCTTAATCCCTCTTTTTCTCTAGTGAAGGACTTTGAATAGAAAGAAAAAAACATCCCTTTATTAATATCAATTTTTTAGATTGGTGTCCTGGTAGCCTGCAGTCTGGGAGTTTCAGCAGTTGTGATGGCAGTGAGGAATTTGATGTGGTAAAGAGAACGAGATCATTGTGAATAAAGCAGTAGGCCTGCTGTTTGAGTTTGCCACAATAACCTGAATGCAAAAAAAGAGTCAGTTATAAGTGTGTAAAGTTTACGACCCTGACCAGGATAAGCAAAGCATTTGGTAGTCTGATGGAACGGAGACCAGTCAGGTGATCATCCTCTGTCGCTGCAACAACTACCAGGCTTGGCATCCCGTCCAGGACATGCTTATGCATCTGCCTTATTTCCCAGAGTAGATGCGGAACAACCCTTGACTCCTTTTCTAGGAGATTACAGGGTGAAACAACCTTATACCTTTACTATATAGGTATACGCCAGTTTACATCTTTTTTTACATCTTTTCATTACATTCAATAATTCATTATCTTCCGCTTAATCCATATGGGGTCGTGGTCTGGCCGGTGCCCTCTTGTCTACTCTAAATGCAAGGGGAAGAACAACCTTAGACAGGGCATCGTATGGCACACACACAGTCACACACTAAGGGCCGATTAGACACCAATTAACCTAGCACGCATGTCTTTGGACTGTGGGAGGAAACTGGAGTACCCGGAGTAAACCCACACAGACACGGAGAGGACATGCAGACTCCACACAGAAAGGACCCAGACCGCTCCACCCTAGGATGGAACTCGGCACGTTGTTGCAGTGAATCAGTGGTGCTACCCACCGAGCCACCTTGCTGATCCATTCAGACGACAACCAATCGCATATGCACCTGCGGCTTATCAATGAAATGTATATACACTATATGGTCAAAGGTTTTCAGACACACCTCTTAATCACCAGATTCATAGGGATTTAACTGAGTTCCCGTTTATTATCAGGATCTGGATGAAACTGATACCAACAAGTCAATTTCTGACTCTTTTCCCTCATAGATAATCCATGAGCAACTCCGAGCATTGAAAAGTGTTTAAGAACTACAACAAGTCAGCCACGAGGTATCAGACCCCATAAAGTTCCAGAGCAGGGTCTCAGGGTACTAAGTCACTGACACTCTGCTGACTCCAAACCTCCTCTGGCATTAAACATCAGCATAAAAACAGTGTCAGGAACCTCACAGTACAGGTTTCCATGGCAGAGCAGCCGCACGTACGTCTTAAAAGCACAGTGGCAAGTGTAAGGTGGAGTGGTGTAAAGCACACCACCACTGTACTCTGGAGAAGTGGGAACATTCTGTGGAGAAACAGATCATACTTCTCTATCTGGCAGGCAGGCTGATGGAGGAGTCTAGGTTTGGTGAATGCCAGGAGAGCGTTTCCTGCCTGGCTGCATTGTGCCAACTGTAAAGTTTGCTTTATTGCTTTAATTGATTTAATAATGTCAGGTTACTTTCAGGACTTGGCCTAGGCCCATTAGTTCCAGTGAAGGGGAATCTAAACGATTCAGCATACAAATCGTATACTTCCAACTATTTGGGAACAGTTTGAGGAACACCACTTTTTGGGCCTCAATGCATAAAGCAAGATCTATAAAGACACGGCTGGGTGAGTCTGGTGTGGAAGAACCTGACTGGACTCTACAGAGCCCTTTGCTCAATCCCACTGACCACCTATAGGATGAACCACAACAGAGATTGCGAGCCAGGCCCTTTAGTCCAACATTATTGCCTCTCACAAATGCTCCCGTGAAAGAACGGGCAAAAATTCCACAAGACAGAGGCCAAAATCTTGTAGAAAGCCTTGCCAGAAGAGTTGAAGCTGTTATAGGTGCAAAGGAGGAACAGGAATGTACTGTGTAGGTGACCATATACTTTTGATCACACGCACACAAATGTCTTATTATTTCCTATACAATAGAGTGTAAGAACTTGCATAGCAATAACTTGCTGGAATCAGTCCCTCTGGATACAGTGGGCTGTCTGTAGTCATAAGTACCTGAAAGCTGAAGCAGGACTACTCGGCTCTTTCCTTTGGAGTGCTATCAGCTTTGCGTTGTCGCTGGCGTTTTAAAGCTGATGAAATTGCGTAGCGTATTTCATTTCGGCGTGCACCCTGCTGGTCGTGAAGTAAACGGCTGAAATGATTTACTCCAGCTATAATGAGCAGTACAGACGTAACCGCATACTGCCACTACTGCTGTCTTGAACGCTGAGCAAAACGGTGCATCGGTGCGTCGTAATCGGATCTCTGGCTCGTTTCAGCCTTGTCAAATATTCCTGCGTCGGCCTCTCACCTCACCCCGTTCTCACCCGTCGAAAAATAACATTACATCACCCTGCAGCCCAAGCTTATAAATGGGTCATTCCCAGAGGGCGTGAAACCTAACACCGGTCAAACACATGCCGCTGGAAAACTGGCTCTTTGTCGAAAGAGGATGGAAAAACAAGATATCTCAGGTCTGACACTGGTTTATAAGATTTGGATTTATTGCAAATGTTAGATGCTTACATCCCCTTTTCATTTTCAATCTCTCTCCGCTTGGCGTTTGTTTAGAGGAAACCCGAGGACAGGACTTTACTGATTATGGTGCTACAAGAGACCTTGCTTGAGTACTGATTTAGTAGGTAATTAATCTCCAGACATAGAGCAAAGAAAAAAAAAAGTGAGGAAAAGAAAAGTCACACTGCGTTTCAGACGTTAACAGATTCCATAATGGCTTCATTTATGAAAAAGCATGAAAAAGCAAATTAAGCGAGGAGGCTTTGCGAGCTGCTTTATGTACGTGTTTATACTGCTTACTGCTCCTCTCGCACCGTTTTCTAGGTTCCTTTAAGGTTCAAGGCAGTGTCACAAAGCGACACTTGTGCGAGCCTGACGTTAAGCAAGCGCGCACCATGACACCGTCCTTAAGTGCCTGCAGATCCAAGCCCTTGTTCCTCTGAGACTAGTTTCCAAGTGTCACAAGAGCCGAGACAAACCCCCAGAACGACACGCACAACAAAGAACATTTGCACTTTCTCCTTCAGCGCCTCTGCGTTATGTCATTGCTGTGTGTCACGCGGGGTAATGTAAGAGTTTGTGAGTGGCATTAGCGGCGTTAAAGTGGGCGCGAGGGTTGGAGGGGAGTGCAATTGTAAATGTATTTTTGGAAAGTCCTGTACGCTCCAGAGATAACAGACACGCTGAAAAGATGCTGCCATTGTACTCAACGGCGGGTTTACCAGCCGGTCCTTCCTCTGTGCTGGAGCTCTAGCGAAATGTCACCTCCATATCAATACCACGTAAAAACAGCAAAACAGCAATTCAAATTTCTTTGTTTAGAACTGCCTGACAAGACACGGCATGGACCAAAGAATGCACCGAAGTCCTGGTAATAGTCCAATAATGGCCCTAGTAATGCAGCAAGATTTAAGAGTAATGCCCAATAACAAACCAAAGCCTACTAATAGTCCAATAATACAACAAGGTCTAGTAAGAAATCCAGTAAAGAACCAAGGATAAACTGTAGCACAGTAATGCACCAAAGCTAGTAATGCCCCAATAAACCTACAGCCATGCACCATTTAACGTCCGCATCCGATACAAAACCCTGACGCTTACATACAAAGCCAAAACTGGAACATCACCATCTTACCTAAAGGCTCTAATTAAACCAACCATGCTTTGTACCTCGTGCCCTCAGAGACACAAGCTTGGATCGACTAGATCCTCCATATAAGATGAAAGCAAGACAAGCATCAAGGCTCTTCTCCGTCTAGTTGCCTAGGAGGTTGGAATGAACTTCCACAGGATGTCAGAATATCTGAGGCTTTTGCTGTCTTCAAGAAACAACTAAAAAAAAAAAAAATCACCTCTTCACTCAGCACTTAACTGAATGAATAAAATAAAATAAATAAAAACATAAGGTTTTGTCTACAAGGAAGAAGACTTTTGTTTGTCACTCTGCATAAGGGTGTCTGCTAAATTCTGCAAATGTAAATACAGGGTGAGTCAAAAGACACAGGACATGTTGCGTGATGTTGAATTTGACTATGAGGGATTGCAACAGTGCTGTGTGAAACTAGTGAGTCTTTCTGGGGGTCGGTCGTCAAAGTCTGCAGTTATGATGCAGCAGCTGTGTTCCCCGACCATCAAAATCAGTGATTCCATCTTCGGTTTCCTTTCCCAGCACTTATCACTCCTGCTGTGTGACTTCTAGCATTACAAACTGCCGAATTCCTTCTCGTATGAGAGTACTGGATACTGCGTACCAAATTGAGCAAACCTAGGGCAACAGTGGAAAGGAAAAACTCCCTAAACGTTATAAGGTCAAAACCTTAGAAGAACCAACAATCAATACGGAATGGAAGCCTAGAAATCTAGGTCCAGAAATGCCCCAATAAAGCCCCAAGGTCTAGAAATGGAGCAATAATGCAGCAGGTCTCCATAATGAACCAAGGCCCAACAGCTCAGCAAGGCCCAATAATGTAACCTGACAAGTAATAATAATGTAACGTCATGTCATGAAAAGTATTAGTAACCTTTTAAATCCGTACTGGTACACAGCCAAAATGAACTGAAAAACATTCTTAATTTAGGCTGGAGCAAAACTATTTAAGGAATGAACTGAGAACAGAAGGATGGAGTGTGTGAGACCTCCTACATTCCCCTACTCCATAGACTAAAATAAAAGCGTCGCTTCCTGCTTCTGTCTGAACTCTCTCAATATCAGGCCGTATGATCCGGGTGAGCGGGTAAAGAAAAACAAAGACCAGGTCAATCGGTCAGGTAGTGCCCTCAGACCACGCAAGCAGGCTGGCGTTTCCCTGCAGGTGTTCCCTGTTACACCAGGTTGGCTCGAAAACACACACACACACGCATCTGTGAAATAAAACAAACCTACATAGTAGTATTAAATGATACAAAGTAATTACATGTGCCCCATGGCGGATTGCCGCCCGTCTAGGGTTGTTCCTGCCCTTGTGCCCAGAGTTGCTGGGTGAGCACCGGCAACTTGCTCTTTTTTTTTTTCACTTGCCCTTCGTTATTCCAAACTTATTTAAAAAATGAAAACCCTTTAAACACGAAACATGCCTTACTCAAGCTTGAGATGGCGAAACAAGTCACGATTTTGCTCATCTGCTTTAACTTATTCTCTTGAACAGAATGTTAAAGTAGTTCATGCACTCAGGTCTATGTTCTATAACAAACAGCTTTATTATTTATACACTCTTATACAACGTGATCGCAGGGGCCAAAAAATCTGTAATGGACATTTCAATGACAGACAAAAGTATAAGTTCAGTATCCGTGTAGCATTGGTACTGTACTTAAAGTCATGTAGACATGTAACACCACTGCCTGTTGGAGAACCATTCCACACGCTTCTATGTACACAGAAAACAGAGCACACCGTTTAAACAACGAGCTATTGATCAGCACGGGCTGAACGTCCTTAATGTAAAGCAGGAATGTCAGACTTGTGGCCTGCAAAGCCTCAATCCTCCAACCTTTCTCTCTACAGAGATGACCTGTACATACGGACCACGTTGTGCTTTCCTTAAAACAATATTTACTAAGCAGATATTTAGTAGAGACGATTTTTGACACAAACGATGCTGTTAGTTTAGCGTTGGCTAACAATATTGCAGTGAGAATCAGAAAATGTTGAAAGATAACTACGATCTTATAATTATATAACTTGAGTTATTAACATAATCTTAAGTTAAGAAGGACTTATAACTCTTCTTCACTTGAACAATTCAGACATTGAATGGTCCGGCCCCAAAATTCATACAATGATTCTGACTTTGAATATTGGCACACTAAATAGCACTCAACAGTGCGATCTTCCAAAGATGATACACATGATTCAGTCCAGCCAGTGGTGATAATGCACCATTACAGTATACCAATCACCATAAAACTATCACAGGCATATTATGTATTTTTTATGTATTTTTATGTTATACTATTAGTATATTAATATATACTGCTCGCAAAAATTTATGAAAAAATAATAACACTCTAATTTATCAGTCTGCAAGTGTAATTTCAGTCACGCTCAGTCATGCCACCACTGTCCTAGTGATAAGATGTTTTACTTCATTGTCATTCATTCATTCATCCACTTAATCCACACGAGATCACGGGCCAGCCGGTGCCCACCTCGCAACTCTGGGGTATAGGGAAGGAACAACCCTAGATGGGGCGCTAATCCATCGTAGGGCACACACACACACACACACACACACACACCCACAGTCACACGCTAAAGACCACTCTAGAGACACCAATTAACCTAACACGCATGTCATTGGACCGGAGTAAACCCACGCAGACACAGGCAGGACATGCAGACTCCACACTTAAAGGACCCACCGCTTCACTCTGGGATTGAACCCGAGACCTTCTGGCTGTGAGGCAGCGGTGCTACCCACCAAGCCACCGTACTGCCCTCACTTTATTTTTATTTATTTCATTTCTATATTTACTTTTTTTGCATTGCGCTACATTTCTTTGCTTTATTCATGTGGTAAAATAATTACATACAAAAAATGGCAGGAGGTCAGGAATTCTCTTCAATTCTCTTCAATCTCTTCAATTCTCTTCAGATTAATTAATCCTGTAATTAATTAATTATTTGACTGATTACAAGAAAATTCAATTCCGACATATCTAAATTCAAACTTCCTTCTGGAACCAATTAGGTTCAAATTCTGAGCTTCCACTGTAACTATACTTCAGCGCGGCTGGTGAAGGAGAGCTATGAAAGTAAAAAAAGTTCACAAAATGTCAAACTTCTACTAAATTATGTTTTTTTTTTTTAATTTGATATGGCTTTAGGTTTATATGGTCGCTATGACAGTTGCAGATACCTGCATACATGGTCAGGTCGCACCATCTGACATTTCTGGACAGTGGAAAGCAAGAATGTGTCAAATAATTTTCATAAATGGCATGTAGGGAAGTCCAAAGTTCCATAGCTGCTTATTTTTTGCCTTTTATAGAGATGTGCAGAGTTGCGTTCATTAAAATGGACTGAGTAATTACGGAGCTTAGTCTGAAATCTAATTCTGAATCCTTGAACAGATAATTGGAGGTGAAATCTCACAGTGCAAGTGCATTGTTCACTAAATACTCATAAGCTGGAGATTTCGTGTTTGGAATATTACCACGCTGCATTAAGGGGGCATTACATACGCAATTATGAAAGATATTGCATTATTCCACACACAAGTACGATGTTCTAGGAGATGTTGCCACTTATTGCCAGTACCGCTGTGTTCCATTTGGAAGGAAGATGTCTAGCTTGGCTGCATAACAATAACGGCTTTAGACCAATTTGAAAATGGGCAATATAGCAAAGACTTACTGATTCATATCACAATGTTTAAGGACAGAGGATGCTTATCCAAGTTTTATACCAAAAAAAACGATTGACAAAATTTTCAGCCTCCATTTAATCTCGTTACTCTTGTTGCTGACAATTTTAGGCAGTACAGTGGCTCGGTGGGTAGCACCACTGCCTCATAACAAGAAGATCCCAGGTTCAATCTTAGGGTGGAGCAGCCTGGGTCCTTTCTGTGAGAGCCTCATTTCCTCCATGGTGTACTCTGGGTACTCTGGTATCCTCCCACAGTCCAAAGACATGCATGTTAGATTAATTGATTACTCTGAATTGACATTAACTTGTGTGAATATATATGTGTCTTGAGATAACCTTGTGTATGGAAATAACCATGTGTGAGTCGCTAAGATGGCCACTGATGAGGATAGCAATGTTAACGATGGGGTCAAGGTTTGTAACAAGTGATTATTCTAAAGTGTTGCTTTCTCTCTTTTCTTTTTTAAGTAACTTATACTTTGTACTTGTCATTCTGACCTCTGGTATCAAAAAAGCATTTTTACCCAGAGAACTGCCACTTATTTTTTCATTCTCTTTAAAAATTAGAGATTTTAGTTTTTGAAATACTCAGACCAGCATGTCTAGCACCAACAACCATGCAGTACTCAAGCTCTCTTAAATCCCATTGTTCCACATTCTAATGTTGTGGTGGCCTAGTGGTTAAGGTATTGAACTATGGACCAGAAGGTCAAGGGTTCAAACCCCACCTCAGCATGGGCATCAGTTGTAAGTCTCTCTGGATAAGGGCGTCTGCAAAATGGCATGAATGTAAAGTTTGAGCATCATCTTGACCATCATGACAAAATGCATTGAGTTAGACAAATATGATTGGCTGATATTTGTTGAGCAGGTACCTAAGTTATACTTAACCCCGTTTCATTCAAATTAGTCAAACAATCACCAAGATAAAATTGTACATTTGTAGAACGGTTTTTATCCTTCGTAAAAAAGGAAACAAAAAAACTATACCATAAACTGTGATGGTGTTGAGTTATGAGACTAAAGATTATGCTGCAGACCTACTCCTTTAATATGATGATAAACTCAGTGTTAAGATTTTACCAGTGTGTAACGTGGCGTGTGCGGCTGTGTGAGTGCATGCTTCTGAAGCCTTTAAATCACGCCGTTAACGTGTTGCATGAATAAAGCTTAAACAGCTGGATCGTATGAACCTCAACACTCAAGAAACGGATGAAACCCAGAAGCCACTTTTTTCCCCGTTGAGGTATGAGCTAAATATTTTGTCCGGGCCTAATCTCAATCGAGGAGCAGCAAGGAGGAGCGAGGAAGAGCGAGGAGGCTGTGGGATTCCCCTGCTAGGATTTTTCATCCAAACTAAACACACAACAGGACAGAAAAAATCCATCCAGCTCACATGTAAACCTTCTTAAAGCACCATCGCTCAGAGCAGCGGGTACGCTCTATACCTGTATAGTGTCTGCGTCTGGGCCTGTAGCTTTGAGCCTCACTGGTACTTTTGAAAAAATAAAGTACAAGCGAGCGAGTCTGGAACGGGTCCATGTCATCCTGAGCTCGAACTCTGAATGAACTCGGGGTGGGAGTAAAAAACCCAATCCCTCCTACCGCTGCCAAACAACGGAGAGGAGAGCGAAGACGCTAACAGGGGGCTTTGACTTCAATTCTAACGTCACACCAGGCAGGGAAGCATGGCAGTCATGCCCACGAGTACACGAGCGACAGATAAAAAGAGCTGTTACTGAAGAACCAGACATATCTTAAACTTATATATGCCATATTTGTAAATTTGCTAATATATATATATTTTTTTAAATGCTGGAAAAATTGAACCGGATATTGGGCTTGGTTTTCAGGACCAACGTTTGAATAGGACTCCATATACTGCTGTATCCTGGCATCTACCTCCAGAGAACACAGGACTCAGGTTATAAACATACCCTGTCATATCATACGTCAGTCCACTGCAGTGTAAAAAAAACCAAAACAAAATAAAAACAAATGAGCCAAACCAACAGCAAGTATTTGGTCAGGAAATAAATAGATGTTTAATATTGGGTAGTCAACAGTTGATGAGAAGTTTGTGTTTAATATGCATTAAGGATTTTTTTTTTAATACATATAACAATATGAGACCAAATATTATTCTATATAGGGTTTAAATCTGGAAGTCTGATTTTAGGTTAGGACCATGTTAAATAGCTAGACTACTGATAAGTTTAAATTAAGTTATTATACTCATTTTTTCAGTCCTAAATTGTGTTACTCTCGCTCATTTGCATTTGTTACATGAAAGAATTTGTATTTATTTCATATTTATAATTGAATATATTGTCTTGTATTGTTGTTCCTTGTCTACTATCTAGTGCGTTCCACTATTTTGGAATGAGAGTGTGAGCGTGTGTGTGTGTGTGTGTGTGTGTGTGTGTGTATATAGTCAAACAATTCAAGTCAAATTAATTTCTATAGCACTTTTTAAGACTCAAAGCAACTGCACCCATATACAAGCCTACAGCCCTAATTGAACAAACCTAGGGTGACAGTGGCAAAGAGGCAAAGAAGAAAAGAGGCAAAGACAAGGAAGAAACCTCAGGAGCACAAAGTCTCAAAAACAACCAAATGTCCTTGGGCAGCCTAAATACCTAAATACTATCTGTAAGAATTCAACTTTGTTTAGCTAATTCATATATGTACAGGAATAGTTGAAAGAAACATCAGCTCAATAGATAAATGAAAAGAGGGTACATACTTAAAAAGAAATTATAATAACATATTAACTATAAATGGAATATGATAGTTGATTACGATAAAATAGAGAATATAAAACTATAGGATACATATACATACATATATATTTGCTACATTCAACAGTGAATGTAGCAAATAAAATGATAAACATATAATAAAATAAAGAATATAAACGATTTAATTAATTCTTTAGTCCAGGTGCTCTGGTTTCCTCCTACGTTGCAAAGACTAGCTTTAGGATGCCCTAAATTGCCCCCGGTGCGAGTTGCACCTGAAAAGTAACAGCCACTGATGGCAAAGCAATGTTAAATAACTTAATACCCCAAACCAGAAATACCTATGCAATCACAAAAAGTAAATGGACACTCTTTGGTTAAAAGCAAAAACAGAGAAAGAAACAAAAAGTTTTTTTTTTCTACAGAAATGTGTGATTCACCTTTAAATAGAAAAATAATTCAGATATTTGGAGCTGCATCCACACAGTCTTTCTTTGCTCTGGTAAAAAGATGTAAGACTGCTATCATGTAAAAGGATGCATGCAATGCTTGGAAGGGGAGATATGAAGATTTGGTATCAATATCGCAATAAACTCCCTCACAAGTCATTTTCTGGGAGGATCAGAGGTTCTTCTGTAATGCTGGCCAAATCCATCCATCATTACCCAGACATTTTGAAAGCGACCGTTTAATCTCTCTTCCTGCACATGCATGTGGATTAAATACGTGAAGCCTGTGCTGCTCTGCCATGACGCTCGCTCTGAAGTCGATCACCCGGCTGGGAGTGAGATCTCCTCTAGATAGCTCTATCCGTATTATTTCATGCACTAATAACTGTGAAACTGTCAGTGTCTTTCCGCCGGCCCAAATTCAACCCTGTTCCTTCCCCACAAGAGGTGAAAATAGAAACAGAAAAAGGAAAAGCAGAGGTGCATATACCTGAGGAAAGGAATTTATAATCATTCATGCCAGATATTTGTGGGACAGGGATGGGGACAGAATGATCTAGTTAAATTCTACTATAATTAGTATTGTTTTGCTTATTATAACTAAGCCTCTTAATAACTATTATTACTTTTTTCTCCTTATTATTACTTTGTTTGTATGCTTATTCTTCTTAATAATATTTACTATGCAATATTATTGTAATAAAACATTCTGATTTCAGTTTATTACCAAAAGAAATCATTTTAAAATGTAATATTCTGTTTTATTATTTCGGACAAATTATAATATAATTCATACAGTATAAATGAAATA
>JAUZST010066812.1:0-22352 GCA_034779995.1 Parotocinclus haroldoi | reverse complement strand
ACACATATACACACACACACACACATATACATATATACACACACACACACACACACACACATATACATATATATAGCGCAATAATATAATATAATATAAGCAATAGAGTTACCTCGGGATAGCATCTTGTGGGGAGTTTTATCCTTTTTCTCCCTCTCTTCGCTTTCAAATTCATCTTTTGAGGACTTCTCTTCCTCCTTGTCTGATGGACAGCTGATGTGGAGTTGAATAATGTCCTGGAATTATTAAAATATGTTAACTTCAATACACAATTATAAAGGATAAAAAGAAGTTGTTCACAGTGACAAAAATGTCACACATTTTAAGCGGCTTTCAAAGACTTTCCAGCTTTCAATGGGCATTTGCCTGCTGTACTACCTGGTTCTCTGGAGGTCCATCAGTAGCAAACAGGCCTGCGGACTCTTCACATACTGCTAGACTCCGTACCAGTTTCAGCTTGGCATTGGACTAAAAAAGGCAACAGATCGGCAAAACTGTAATCTCATCACGGCATCATGAAAGGCGCTAAAAGTTTGAGCTAGGGTTGTAAGATATTACATATTTAATGAATCACCCACATGAAAAAAACAAAATAAAACAGCCATTTCGATTCAAATACGCAAATACTTAAGAGACAACATGACAACAAATTACAAGACTGGGACTAAAAAAAAATTGTGCGGGCTATTAAAAAAAAAAAAAAAAAACACCTGTTAATAAAACTTTGGTTTTCTATAAAGCACAAGGATTGGACTCTGGGGCAATGAAAAGGCTCATGTTATGGTAAGTGCAGATTTACCCTATTCCAGAGTGACTGATGTCTGGGTAAATAGGGAAGTGCAAGAATTGATTTACCCATAAGGCATAGTGCCCACTGTACAAGCCCCCGGAATACGTTATGATGGGGTTTGGTTCAGCCGTGTGGGTTTGCTTCAATTGGTCAGGTCTAGGACCAGCAACACTGTGTAGCAATAAAATGAAGTCAGCCAAGTACCTGAATGTACTGAATGAGCAGATTATTTCATCAGTGGACTGTTATTCCCTGTAAAGTACATTTTAGAATGACAATGCTAAGATTCACGCTGTTTAAATTGTAAAAGAGTGGTTGTGGGAGCATGTGGAATTGTTTTTACGACTACTAAGTCCTGATTTTAAGTCTTTGGGATGTGCTGGAAAGATTGTTCGACGGTCCTGTCATCAATAAAAGACATTTGGACAGAATGACTAACAGAAATAATGTTCTGAAGATGCATAATGTTCTCAAAACACTGCAATTGCTAATGATGCCAAAGTCGAAGCTAAAGGAGTCTGTTTTTAAACAGGGATGTATATATGAATAGTACAAGCTTTAGTCAGTATAAAGTCCTGTTTAACACATTGCTCAACCTTTAACTAGTCCGCTTGTGTGTGTGTGTGTGTGTGTGTGTGTGTGTGTGTGTGTGTGTGTGTGTGTGTGTGTGTGTGTGTGTTCTCTCCATTCTCTGTCACACTTGGCATTTGATAGAAAGATTAGTAAACACCCAAACATTGTACCACAGTATAGCATGTATCACTATTTACCTTGGCTCTTTTCCTACTATGGCCATGGTTTTGACAGCGTTTCTGCAGATCGGGAAGACAAACACACAGAACATTGTAGGTCATCACTCACATGACTAAGAGGTCAATTCAAATGATTCTTTACTCTTGCAGTAGTATTTTCTACGCGTGAGAAGGGAATCAACTTACGTTTGATTGTTGAAGAAAAAAAAAAAAAGTACTTTATGTGGTATGTACTAATATGGCGTAAACAAACGAGTGTAAGTACTGTTTCCAAGTCGGTCAATCTATTTTTCGGCCTTTCTTGGCCTTCTTATTTTAAAACTGCGATATCTAAACACTGATTCAGAAAACATTCTTGCATCTCTGCAGGACATGCTTACAAATGACAGGTACTCTCCATTTTACAGTGGCTCAACTTGCTATATTACACACTACAATGCTGTTCTCTCCTGTGCTGAATGAGGCAGCATGTGAAGTAGGGAGTCATAATGACGGGAATGCCGAGCTCTGATAAATGTAGTGCGGAAAAGCTGCGGTCATGTTTTTCCAGCACGTTTAAGTTAACTGCAATATGATATAGGTACATATATCTAGAGTGAATGAGGACATATGTGTTTAATGACATGTTAGTTTTTAACTTCAGATAAGTGCAAATTTATGTACTAGAGTTAGTTTACACAGAAACTAACTGCCTGAAGTTTTAAAAACTATTTAAAAATATCTAAATTCACAGAACAAAGTGCCACTTAAATGTACTGCAACCTAACCAAATGACAGACAAATGAAATAAATAGCCAAGGTCTACTCTAAGATAATCCAAGTTCCTTATATTGTAAAGAAACTCACAAAAAAAAAATCAATTCCATGGTACGCCAGACATTTACAAAATCTTATACATATACTAAACATAAAAGATGAGGCCTTTTATTGAGATTCTTTCAAAATCCACCAAAAGGCCCTTCCATCAGTTAGACCTGCTTATTTCTCTGACTGTACAGGCTTCAGGAAACACAGCAATGAAACATCACTGGCCGAAGTGGTTAATGATCTGCTAATGACTTCTGATCATGGCTATTTGAGAATGATACTTGACCCCTGTTGTAATTGACACAAGTCATTTTAGTTTTTGGGCATAAAAGGTTGGATCTATTTTAACCGGTTTAGAGTTGTTCTGAGTGTCACCAATGTATCGCCATTAATTAAAGAGTTATCAGAAACCCAACAAGTGTATTGTGGTGTTCCACAAGGTTCCATTTTTTCCACTTTATTTTCACTTTATCTACAGTGCCTGAGCCATGAAATCTTTAGGAGACACAGACATGCTCGTCAGTTCAGCCAATGGAAACAACAAAACTAAAGCAAATGATATTGGCCAACAGGTCTTCTCGAGTAACAGCTGCCAACGTCACCCTACAGCTCAATGACTGTTCTGTCAAATCAAATGCTACAGTTAATGTTGCAGATCCAGCTGTAATACTTGGCACTGGTCATTAATTTGATTCCTATGTATATAAGCAGCATCTCTAAAATAACACTTGAATTTTAGACACCGGAAATGTAGCAAAAAGTCCTTGCAAGACACAGTGCATGCTTTTAGAATATCTAGTTTGGATAACTGCACCATGCCTTTGGTTGGCTGCTCTGTGGTTTCATAAAACTTCAGTTGTAATGTGTTACTCAGTACATTCTTACATGAAAAAACTTTCAGCACATTACACTAGTTTTATACAATCTGCACTGGCGACCCATAAAGTTATGTACAGAGTATAAAGTTGCGTGTCATATAAAACTTTAAATTGTCAAGTTCATTGGTAGTTTCTAAGATCAAATGTACTGTAGTTCAATTGGTGGTAACTACACTGCTCACAAAAATTTGGGGATATTTTAAAACGAATATGAAGCTTTAAAAAAGAAGCATTTGATTTTATTCCATTACAAAATAATCAGACAAGCCAATGAAATGTTAAAGAAAGTTGTAAAGCAAATGAGATGCAAACTCAAACTTGTCTCTGTTGAATAGCAAGTAATATATTCATGGAGGTGAAGTATGTCAAAATGGACAAGAGTGTCACACATTGACTGTTCGGCAGTGATGGGTCATGGACAGGATCAGACTGTCCAGCAGTTCTTGTGGGATTCTGTTCGTATTCATTTTGAAATATCCCCTCATTTTTGTGAGCCATGCATTAGTATCAAGACAGAAATGTACCGTTAAACATGATTAAAACACTTATGTTAAATTACAGTTCAGTAAAATCATTAACAATGTTTATTTGATAATAAAGTATTGAATAGACAGTTCTGCATAAATTAGTCGCTTTCGTACCATTTGTTTTTGGGACCAGTTTGGGAGGGACTACCAGCCTGTGGAGCTCTGCTCAGAACTATGTTAGTTCCAGGGCTTTTTATGCTTTGCATTTGCACCACCTGTTTGATACTGAAGTGGCAAATATTTCACTTAGATGAGCCAACTTCATTGTTATACCTCTTCTGTCAATTATAGGTCCTGCAAAGTATGAACCTTACCGTCTGTCCAGTCCGTTCCATCCCCCCAGAAAACCCACACTGTATAAGGCTTTATATGCATTAATGCAGTTACTATGGGGATATGTTTGTTCCATTACCAGTTAAATGTATTGTGAACCGATGAGTTTAATTATAGTTCATACTGTATCAGAGTATCAATTGTTAAATTGTATCACATTGTAGAGCATTAACCTATAGTTGGCCAAAATTATTTCCTCAAAGCTGATTTTACATTAAAGTTCTGAAATGGCTCATGTAATTTAGTGAGTAATATATTGAAAATGAAAAGTGCATTAAAAGTGACAATTAGTCTATTGATGAACTCCGGGAACCAGCATACTTGCTATGCTAACTGTGGCATTTTGGAGAATTCGATTCCTGTTTTACTTTTGACACTCAGAACCTAAACATTTCATGACCTATGGAGTCTTGTTTGCACTAAGAATACAGAACTGTAGATGTAAAAATAAAGAAAAAAAAAATTTAAAAAAATGGCGTGAATCTGCTTTAAGAGCTACTCTGAACCTGAATCACTGTATACTGAATCATGAATCATGTTTCGGCTAAAAGGAGCTGCACAGCTTAAATCATACAAGTTTAAGTATACCGAGTAAACTACAGTAACCAAGACAAAGTTTTCTAGTCCTGTGGTGGCCTAGCGGTTAAGGTACTGGACTCTGGACCAGAAAGTCCAGGGTTCAAATCCCACCTCTGCCAAGCTGCCACAGTTGGGTCCTTGTGCAAGACCCTTAACCCACAGTTGCTTAAAAAATGTAAGACTGTAAATTGTACTGTTAATTGTAAGTCGCTCTGGATAAGAGCGTCTGCTAAATGCTAGAAATGTAAATGTAAATGTAGTCAAAACAGGTTCCGAGGTGACCAAGAACCGAGGTACCACTGTATAACCATGAAACAGTCACACTCTTGCATGATTAAGGACGTTACCTGTGTGTCCTGTGTGACGTTGTCGTCATGTTCTGTACCATTATTTTCAGTGTTGTCTTTGCTCTGTGTAGTCGTGGTTCCTTTACAACAGCTTGGGGCAGAAGTTTCAGTGGTCAAAACACCCTCCCCCTCTATTACCCCATCCAGGGGCAACAGCACAGACATCGTCCTTTAGGAAGAGGTGAAAACCTAACTTACACACACGTTCTACGCACACAAGCACACACAGATGTCTGACAAAACAGACACAGAAATATGTTGTCCAAGTCAGGGTTATTCAAAGTTTTTAAAAAAACTATTTATTCTTTAAAACCTTTAAATAGTCTAAAATGTATTTTTAACAAGTACAAAAAAAAAAATTAAGGTATTGCCTCCAAAATCATATGAAACAAAAATAGTTCTGCAAATGAAAGTCAATAAATTAATCTGACCATAAAATAGACATTAACACTTCCATAACTTCTAATGACTAAGACACAGCTGTGGAATGGCCCAGAGGCAATACTGCTCACAAAAATTAGGGGATATTTCAAAATGAAATAATTAAATATCCTAAAATATCTGCGAGCAGTGTACGTGATCTAGACATTTTCCGTAAACAATATTTTATCCATACTTCGTAATGCTATGGGGCAACTGTAGAGTACTACATACTCAAGATACCGCAATACACTTAATTTATTTAATAACCACCACATATTGAGTTTTGTACTTTTTAAATGGGTAAAATCTTATCTCACTGTAGAGATGCATGCAGAAACTTAATCGAACAGTCCTTCCTTACTCTGCACATGCTCTCACTCACTGACTCTCATGCACTCTCACACAAACAAACAAACAAACAAACACACAAACAAACAAACAAACAAACAAACACACAAACACACAAACAGCACAAGATATAAGTTATTAGGACTCAAGCAGTTATTTTAGAAGACAGCAAGGAACACAGGGTGCAGAAACTGTGGTGTGCACAAGGCTGCGCATTCAGGTCTGGTGTATTGTGTTGCAAAGACACAGTTTGTGTAGCAGCTTTACGTGTCCAAGACTGGCATCGTATTGCACCCGATTACAAAACCTTATATAATCAGTACAACTTGGAATCTACATTTAGAAGGGAAAGACAAGGTGCAAACATAACATAACATAACACTACCAACTTATTACAGTACTACACAATGCTACAGTACCTCAGGCTTTAGTGTGTTGTGTGGGAGAGGGGTCTCCACTTTGCAGCCCCCGAGACAAGCTGGAGGACGGACGATGCACTTAAACAGGGGAAGGGGATTGGGGGGACGCCATTGCAAGTGTGTGTGTCCTCACTGCTCCTGCATCCTGCACGACCACCTTACACACACTGCCACGCACCCTCAAACTGCTGGGGAAAAACAGAGGAAGTGTCAGCCAGACAAAATGAGTACAACCAAAAAATAACAGCATAGAACTGAGTGACTATTAAGCCAGTATGACCGATGGAGCACAAAGTCAAATCTACAAACAGACAAACACTTACGAGACAAGCTCAAGAAATCATCTCCCTTATTTATCTAGACTTGTATGCGTGCATGTGGTTGGGAACAATCTGAGCATAAGGTGACAGGGTTGAGCATGCTGCCAATAAAAAGTCAACATGTGTACATACATACATACTTACATAACACAACCCAAAAATAGCCAATTAAATAAAAACACATATGATTCAGATGTCCTGACACCAAGGCTGTGAAAACATGAGGCTCTTTGAGTAAAAGAAGCAAAACAGCAGGTGCTGCAAGAACAGAGAGAGGAAACTCCAATGATGACGTCATACTGCAGAGAGGGGTGAGGGAGGGAGAAAGCGTGTGTGGGAGCAATAGAGCAAAAGGCGGCAAGCGTGCAAAACATCACACAGACAGACAGAGAGAGAGAGAGAGAGAGAGAGAGAGAGAGAGAGAGAGAGAGAGAGAGAGAGAGAGAGAGAGAGAGAGAGAGAGAGCATGTGTGTGTATGTGTGTCAAGAGTGAGGAGGGATTCCCAGACGTCATCAGTGCTTCATGACATTGTGACCATTCACCCACATACATCCTTACACAGACAGACACACAGACACACAGACACACACACACAAAACGTAACTTATTGTAATTGTCAGAACTGTACGAGAATAAATTATTCCAGTAGCCATGAATGAGCCATGGGAAGGTTGATGAATGAATGAGACCTCTCTGTGTTCTTTCTCCCTTTTTCCACAGATACCCAGGGTTGCCAAGGAGACTAAAAACGTCATTCTCAGCTGCCACCACTCGGGTGTGTGCAAGAGAAGGGCAAGGAATGATATTAAAATAAATATGAGCAAAGACAGAAGGAGTGGGGGAGACAGCATGAGAGAGGGAATCAGTCATCTGTTTTTGCAGACGGTCCAAAACAAATACCACCACCCACTATGTTAAACAGCATGTTTGGGGCCGATACTGGTAACCAAAGAGACCACGTGTCCTTGTATGGTTGGCCAGTTAAAAAAAAAAAAAAAAATCAAAATACAATGCAAAAAAAATTAAAATAAATTAAAATAAAAATAAAATCATAAACCTCAATGGACTAAGCAAGGACTCGCATACGTGTACAGATGGGCAACAAAGTTAGGCTTTCAAGTACGCGCATGCGCACACGCACGCAGAGACTGACCCAGTTTAAAGTGTATAACTGGGTTGAAGCAACCTCTATTTTTGTGGGCTGGTGGCAACAGGAGCGTGGGAATGATTCACGCATACACTGCCTAATTCACTATTCTTCACATGTACACGAGATCTATCTGCATGTTGTGTGTACGGGTTTAGTGGGAGATGCCCCCAAAATACCCTGTACTGTTCAGCGAAGTCGATACAGCATAATCAGGCTGACAAATGCCTTCTTACAAATCATACAAACCAAGAGTATTAGTACATTCATGTTTGGGAAACTTATGTTAAAGGAAAAGAAAATTGGTTTGGTTTGTTTGCAGAAGGTACTAAGAAGTTACTATCAGCATAAATGGCCAGCATCATTGTCCATTGCAGTGACACCAAGACTAATTTTATATATATTTATTTATTTATTTACGCACACACTATAAATACACACAAACAGAGGAAAATAAGTATTTTATACGTCCCAGATTTTGCAAGTTAAAGTGCCTACAAAGAATAGAGAGGTCTGTATTTTTATCGTAGGTACACTTCAACTGTGAGAAAAAGAATCTAAAAAAAATCCCTGCAGCAAGGATTTTAGCCCACTCCTCCATACAGATCTTCTTCAGTTATTTCAGGTTTCGGGGCTGTCGCTGGGCAACATTGAGTTCCAGCTCCCTCCAAAGATTTTCTATTGGGCTCAGGTCTGTAGACTGGCTAGGCCACTCTAGGACCCTGAAATGCTTCTTACAGAGTGTTTCGGGTCTTTGTGACGCAGCCACGACCCATCTTTCATGCTCTTACCGAGGGAAGGAAGTTGTTGGCCAAAATCTTGGGATGCATGACCCCATCCGTCCTCCCTTCAATACGATGCAGTCGTCCCGTTCCCTTTCCAGAAAAGCACCCCAAAATAAGATGTTTCCACTCCCATACTTCACACTTTGGACACTGCTCTTAGGGTTGTGCTGATCCTTCGTCTTCCTCCAAACACAGCAAGTAGAGTTCATATCAAAAAGCTCAATTTTGATCTTATCTGACCACATGGGGGGTTTTGGGGGGGGTGGGGGGTGGGGTATAGGAGGTCTTCATTAAGAAAAACTAACAGGTCTGTGAGAGTCAGAATTCTTGCTGGTTGGTAAGTGATCAAATACTTATTTCATGCTATAACATGCAAATGAATTATTTCAAAATCATACAATGTGATTTTCAGGACCTGTCTAGACATATCCATTCTATATAGGCCAGAAGACTTGATATCTGCTATGATATTCTACTCGATACTTTCTTTATCTATTATTATCTGTGTAGTATTACTATTAGTAAAAACTTAATTCTTACAAATAGCATTTAAGGCACCCAAGGAGGACTGGTCTCCTTTTCTATCTTGGCCCTCCCCAAGGTTTCTTGATTACAGCATTCAGGAAGCGTTCTTGCCACTGTCGCCCTAGCCTTGCTTAATTTAGGATTGGCCTCATAAGATAATATAATTTTGTGAAGTTGCTTTGGGACAACGTGCCATTGTAAAAAAAATGCTCAATAAATCTGACTTGACTCGATGACCATGAAGTTAACTCTGAAGAAAAAGATCACCTAATATAAAAATACAGCAATAACAAATAGCATGACAATTTATGGAAAAACAAGACTAGGCTATGCCATTTCCACATGGTTAAAATACACATTATTCACATATATTCATCAAAACAGCCTACCAACAAACAAATATGTATCTGTATTACCCATGTCTATTTTGTGATCAGATGAATAACATTAACACTTCCTTACAGTCTAATGATTAAGTCTCAGCTGTGGAACGGCCCATAAACTGGCCCTACAGTAGGGAGAGGGAACTTGGCACATACAGGAAGTTCAGGTTTGGTTTTTTTTGATAGTCCAAAGTCATGTTACTGAAATAATGAAAAGTTAATCTTAGTTTATTGTTTGAAAAGTGGCTGTCTTAAAGGACGTGGTTTCACCTCCCTTGCAGGTGAAAGACTACATAACATAACGTATATTCTACAAATGTTATACTGCAACTACATTGCACACCAAGACTGCTATGTCTAGCAACACATTAAATACAGACTTGTGATTTATTGCATTTCTGTTTGATAATCTAGATGCCATGCTTTATCAAAACGCTGACAGAAACTCATTAGGAGATTCTGAGATTGTGCAGGCTGCTCACAGCACACAATAAAATTGCATTGTCAGGAACTGAGTAATTGTTTAGAGGGCTCATTTGTGCTCACTTTGTGCTTAATATATAATAAACCTAATATTGTGAAAACAAATGACACATAGCATTACGAAGGCCTAGCAGAAATGGTGATGAAAAATACTAAACATCTAGCACACTGAAAAGAAAAAAAAAAAAATAGCTATGTAGCTATGAGTGCAATAGCTATGTCAGACATAATACAACAAATTAGGATTGTGCCTACCAGTGTTTGATGCTTATATAAAAAAAAATCTGAATATAAACCCAAGACTAACTTCAGATAATCATAAAAATCCATGAATCATCAATTGTGTTACATAATTAAAAGTTACTCTGGGGTAATTTGTGACTTCTTAGACTAATATGTACCTTGCTCTCTTGAGTGATCTTTGTTGGTAGACCAACTAACAATGCTTTTGAATTTACTCCATTTGCATATAATCTGTCTGTGAATTGATAGCGTCCAAACTGGCGATTCTGTAACCTTCTCCAGTCTGAAGAGAATCAACAATACAACAAGGCCCCCACTTCATGCCTGACTGTCACATTATTAATTGCAGCACCTGACTAACTCAAATCATCGAGTTTCACATACTTTTACTGCTCATAGACATGACAGTTTAGATCAGTTTTCCTCAAAAAATAAATGACCAAGTAAAATACTGTTGTCTCATTTCTTCAATTTGGTTCACTTTAACAACTTTTAGGGCTTAAGGGAAATGAATCAAATTAATTCAGTCCTGGTCCCTCTTGAGGCATTTTCCCTCTAGCCTTGTTTTTTTTTGTAGTACCTATAGGGTACTGTGAAAATCTGATGACTTTTATATCATTTATACAGAGCAATTCCGAATATTCCAATGTTCACAAATTTTCGAGGAGCACAGTCAACCTGTATTCAGTCTTTCTTCCATTTACACTGGGGCGAAGGGTACTCGAGGATTGCCCTGACCTGGTGTCACACACAACGAAATCTGAGGGTGGAAGTATGTACTTAAGGAAATCACATCTTTCAGCTTTTACAAATAGTTTAAGCTGGGGAAAATGTTGCAGGGCATTTCAGAAGTGGGTAGACAGGGTAAGTATACCAGGATGTTGTTGATGTAGGCCTTTACAAAAGAGACCCGGCATATCCTTATGGGACAAAAGCATTGGATCACAGCCATGGCTTTCGACAGGTACAGTACACATAGCTGGTCAGCTTAGCTTAGTTGTAGTAGATAAGCGGTTTTAAGGCTGCCAGGAAGTACATATGAGTATATCCAGGTTATGTGGTTTGATGCAGGATCATCCTCCTGCTGTACAAACAAGAATCTTGTTGCTGCTGGGGGCAGGTAAGTACAGATCAAACCATAGCAGAGGGTATCCGACATGCAGTCCTACAAAAACCTTGATCTCAGCTGGGGAGAGGGGATAAACACCGTAGAGAAGTGGTTGCTCCCAACAGCTTGACGCTGATGTCCTACGGTCAATGTGATGTTTTTGGCCCTCTGAAGTATGTATAGGTGTCGGCCACATTGTAGGATACACGAACAAAGTACTGGCCTAAAGGGTGTAACCAAGCTGAAAGGTTGGAGGCAGTGTTGGTGTCAGCAACCAGACATATTAATGAGAATATTAAATGAGTGACAAAGGGCAAAGAGACACTGAGAGCATTCAGTGAGAGTGGATTTCATGAATGAGGAAATAAAAAATTGCTGCTCTTAACTGGATTGTTTGCACTTGAAGGTTTTGCATTTGCATTCAGTTGAATTTTGTTCCTTTAACTGAGTGGATAGGATACCTGCCCTCTAAATACACCATTTTATATATAAATATGCTGCACATGGCATTAGTGATTGTTAATAGGCTCTGTGATTATAAGCAATAAGTAACTACATTTTCTCTTTTCTCTCATACCTGTTCCAGCCCCCAAATGACTTCCCGCTGAGGACTTGATATCCTGAAGTGACTGTGTATTGGACAAAATAATTGCAGATATGCATATCTACATTTTGTAAAAACTGTACTTATGTACTTAATTCTATTATTAATGCAAATGTTACTATTTTAGTTAACTTCTAGGCCACCCAAGGAGATAAATATGACTTGACTTATGTGTCTCCTCAGTGAGTTACATTATTTCACATTTAGTTTTTTTGAAACTATCCTTTTGAAATTCTGATTAAACGGACGATGTTTATTCAAAAAAGTTGAAGAAAGATCAGCTGACATCAGCATTATGATGAGAAGATTCCAAGGTTTTGTAAGAGGGAGCACTCATTTAAAGATAAAAAGAGCATCACAGGCCGTAAACTTAACACAGTACTGGTTTTCTTACTAAAAAACAGTGATATTGTCCCCACTTGACAGTGTGCGCTTCATTAGTTCCCTACATAGACTTGGCTCATAAATGTTTCTGACTGGACACGTGCTTCTAAAAGCTTCACTGTCTAAAGCTGCATTCCAATTTGTAAACCCTTTCTTTGTGAAATATAAATCTTTATTTTGCAAAAACAATCAATAATCTCTACAGAACAGACAAGATTAAAAATCAAAAGCCCCAACATAGGCTACAGTATGGAAAAAACTTGACCAGTATTTTTCAAGCACCCCAGACAGGACCTGAGAGAGTCGGAGACTATGTGGAGGAGATAATTGTGGAAACACTAGTTTTGTTCTTTTTGTAATCAAATATCCGGCTTTCATTAGATTTTTTTTCGCAACTGCTTTACTCAACATAATTTTAACACAAGGATAAAAGACAGTTAAGAAAACAGCATTATGAATCAGTTGTTTTGTGTGTGTTTTCGGTGTATTGCAAATGCCCATCGGACACCCCGAACACCGGCCCTGACAATAGTCCTCATCAAATACTAATTACACATTTGCCATCTGCACAGCAGAACGAGCTCACTGTGCAAGTTAGACAGTCTTTCTTAACAGTGCGACTGCTTCCCCTCTCCTCCTACACTTTGCCAGACTGTGCCTATTTTTGTCCATTTTGTTTCTCCACTCCATCCCTTCATTGAAACAGAAAATCTTGGCTCAAATACCAGTCACACGTTAAAATTAAACTCAATTTAAAACAAAATATCCATATATAAATACAGCAAGTCTACAGCAATTCTAATCTCCGTTCGTAACGTTTTATTGTTCTTTCACACTCATCACAAAATGTATCAGGTATCGGTCATGCCAAAAGCATGCAGTCAACTTAGAAATCATGGTTTTAGCCATTTTTTACAACAGTGAGGAACATGAAGTTGAGGTCTACAAATAGAACAAAAAGGATTTAAAAATAACATGCTCAAAACTGTCGGGAACTATCAAACGTTATAACCAATAGTTGAATACATTTCAGTTTAATTCCTGTTGATTTTATTCACAAATGCTGCTGCTGTGTGATTTCTCTCTCCCAGTATTCATTGATATATTTAGCATTTGTGCATCATTTAAAATTATCTTCTCATCTTTTTAGAACTGTATTTTCTTCATTATTATTAATAATACAATTATTATTTATCTATTTATTTATTTATTTATTTATTATTAGATTTTAATTGTTTCTTGCACATTGTAGATTTGCCTTGAACTTCCATATGGAATTAATAACGTATCTATCCATCTACTCTGACTGCACTCTACTGGTTCCAATACACAACTGCACTGCACAGAACATCCAGTACAGTACATCACAAGCAACAATCGGACTAGACAACACTGAGAAATACTGTCTGCATTTGTATAGGAAAAGTTAAGCATTTCTGCTTCTTTTGTGCTGTCCCTTCATAAACCTTTGTGCTGCATAGTCTCCATAGAAAATCAATGACACAAAGGCCAAATCGCCTTTAAAAGAATGTCAGGAGTAAAGAACGTGGGGGAGTTTGGGGGGGGTGGAGGGTGGGCTTTGGGGTGTTGAACAGAAAAGCTATGACTCAGATTTGGACCCACTGGACAGAGTGGGATGTGGGGAGGAGTATGGTTTCAGCAAATACGTATATCTTTGGAGGAGTGAGGAAGAGGGAGGGAAGGATGCAAAGGGGGATCCTCTCTGACGAAGTAAAGAGACATGCAAAATATATGGGCACACACATTGTGAATCACGCACAAACACATAGCCACCATAAAGGAGACTGACAAAGGACCTTTTCTGAATTTCAGAATTAGAGGAAGGAAGATTTAGGTAACTGTGGTTGTGCATGTATGCGGGTCATTCACTTACAAATGCAGTGTAGGGCATGCATGTGTGTGTGTGTGTTGCATTTGTGTGAGAATCACTGCACTGTATCTACCAGTTTGATATTCTAAAAATAAGTGTGTCAGGTTAAAACCTGGATCCCATTGCAATCCTTATGCAACTGCTCTGCTCCACTCCCTCCTGTTGGGAAGCAGATCATTTGAGCATGAGAGAAAGCCAGCGAGAAGAGAGCGAGAGCGAGAGAGAGAGAGTGCGAGAGATAGAATGAGAGAGAGAAGGGAAAAATTCTCAATGATGAAATGCTATGTTCACCACTGCCATTGGCTAGGGCTTTTTACCAATAGGAGAGGCGGCTCCATGGCAACAGGCTCTGTCACCAAGAGAGAACAGCAATCTCTCCCTCAACCCCCAATCCTACTCCCATCAACCCTGTCCCCCAATGTTCACACACAGTCTTTCTCTCTCACACGCATACGTACACATCTTTCTGCCTCACCCCAATTACCCATGTCTGACACAAGAGTTCAATAAACATACTTACTCTCACCTCTCACATATAAGCACACATGTTGGGCATGTTCTCATTTTCTCTTTCCAGTCTGACAGGTAGAAATGGCTCCAAAATAAACACATCCTCCAGACACTTAGCATTGCATTTACAGCTCCACCACAGAGTATGCAATATGGTGAAAATGCTCACATGAATTAGGGATATTTTTAAATGAATATGAATCGATTAAAACTAAGCATTTCATTTGATTTATTCGAACAGGATCATCAGAAAACCAAATGAAAAGTCAAAGAAAGTTGTTATCGAGTTGCAAATGACATATTTATGGGGGTGAACAGAAGCATGCCATACTGGACAAGAGTGCCACACAATGACTGTTAAGTAAGGTGTATGATCGCCCAATACTGCCAAAACACACCGACAGTGGTGGGGCATGGACATGATCATTTTGCCTAGCAGCTATTGAGGGATCCTCTTCGTATTCATTCTAAAATATCCCCTAAGTTTTGTAAACAGTGTATTTTCAAATCTAGATTAAGACCTACTTGGACATGCTACTTGTAATCCGCGATCAGATTGTCCAGTAGTTCTTGTGTCCTGCTCTGCCACTGTTGCTCTAAGGCAACTTCCAGGTCAAGAAATGTTGTGGGAGGCATTGGACAGTTTAACAGACATCTTTCCAGTACATCCCAAGCATGTTCAATGGTATTTAAGTCTGTAGAGTATGGTCAGTCCATACGTTCGATTCCTGCCTCCTGGAGTATGTTGTTGACGAGGTAATATCCTTGAGAGAAAAAGTTGTTTCCAACTGCTCCAGCATATACCACTATAGGGTGCAGGCCCTCAGCAGTCCAGAACACCACTGTCCAATAGCACTGTTCAATGCAGATGAATTCACCTGCTGTGTTTGCCATGTTGAGCTAGAGTTACATGATCTGTGTTTATGAATTAGTCCCTGCAAACCAAGATTGGCTTTTTTTTTTTACTGATGGGGCTCTTCGGGAAAGCAGTGTTTCATGGAAATGGGTAAAAGATTCCACTAACTTTGTCCCTGCATAATTTCCTGTTCCAAACTTCAGCGGGAGGCGTTATGCACCAATAAACTCGAAGAAAAAGAGCTGCACATATTACATATCCTAAAAGAAAATAGTAAATTCAGAGTACGGTTTCTGCTAAATATGTTTTTATGTTTACTATCGGATTTCTACACGTCGCCAAGTCGGAACATTGTACAACAACGAGGACTACTTATATTTAAAATCATTTGTTGTCTCAAACTGTTGTAGTACAATATGCAAGCATTCCCTTTTCTAGTAGTCATCACAAAATCCATCCATCCTTTATTCCTTTTCTAAACCAAACCTGACAATAAGACCTAACCAATCTAAACTTGAGAAACCAGATCAGCTCTATCAAAACTCTGGCACATCCTTTGATCCACCCAACTTGGTCCTGACAACTGTCTGGGGTGTCAATTTGGTGTGTCAGTTAACAGAAAAAAAAAATGCATCAATAACAAATAAATACATTTACTTTCTGGTCTGACAAGGTGAAGGCTTCCCACAAAGTGTTTTGGTAGCATTCTAAATGTTAATCAATTCCATTGTAATTATTTTATTGAAAAGATTTGTCTTCTGTTTATCATCTACATTGGGCTGAACTACACATACGTGGGTCTTTGTGGGTGTGATGTATAAAACAAATCACATGAACAGACAACCAAAAATTAAGACATTAACACGTAGTCAAAACGATTATTGTGAAAGTACTTTGGAATATATTAATTTCCTTATACAATATATGTTATATATAGTATAATAATAAGTACCAGTCAAAAGTTTAGACAGACCTAATTTCTCATCACGGCTAAGTTTTCATCATTTTTACATTTTCTGCATTGTAGATTAATACTAGAGTCAGCCAAGATGTGGAAAAATTACATATGGAATTAAACAAACCACACTATGTTTTATATTTAGATTCATCACAATGTCTTTGAACTGTGAAAGGAAACTGGAGCACCTAGAGTAAATGCATACAGACAGGGGGAGGAAATGCAAACTCCACAGAGATGGAGTCAGAGGTCAGGAGACGCTGGGGCTGTAAGGTGACCACGCTAGCTGCTGCACTGCTGGACAACATCTATTAGAAAAGCTTAAACTCCTAAAAAAAAAGCCCATGTCTGCTGTTGGGGCCAAACTCACATTGTACATTATTCCCAGTCCCAGTGAGGACCCGTCATACCCGTATAATTCAGGGTCACGTACCAACGGAACCAGCTGCAATTCAGAAAATGACACACACAAACAACAAATGACACACAAATACCAACCAACCAGGAAGGATGGGAAGAAGGATGGAAAGCAGAGCATCTAGCGGAAACCCAGGTAGAAAGGAGGAAAACACGCACTTATCGTCTGTCCAGGACTCAAAACACATATTTCGATATCCACAGACAATCCTGGAACAAATTCCAACTCTATTTAACAGTTGAAGTATCGGTGTTTTAAAATAGAAAACGTGGCACTTCAAGACTACTTCTACAGTACAATCTACAGTGTACTGCCTTTTGTATTGCCTATTGCCTTTTGTTACACTGGGGTTCCAAAACACCAGTACGCAGAGCTGAAGTGTTTTGTGACGCAAGTAACCTGTATGATCTAGCACTGCCCATATCACACTGAGGCATGCCATCTGCTCAGGTGCCACTCCAATTACTCTGAGGAAAAAAAAAAATATTCAAATGTCAAATGTACCTCGTCTCAATACTCATTTTTATTATTTTCTCTAATCACTACCCCCACCCCTCCCCAACTCACCACTGCTGAAAAAGGTTTCTATTTTCATCCAGCCCTCCTGTGGTTTGAACAGTAGCTTGCATTGAAACAAAGAGACTGCTAAAGCTTTTAAAAAGCACAAAATGGAAAATGTACTTGACAGTTGTGGTGACTCTGAATGAATGCTCAGAACACTCAGGAATCATGTTCAGTGAGACTTAAGAATTTGTTAGAAGTGACATACATGGGTTGTTATTTTAAATATTTAAAATCAATCTAGGGTAATGTCACTGCCTCAGTGCAGCTTGACTGCAGTTACTCCTGCTGGCTAATATCATTAAGAAGGCAAAGAAAACGTTCATCAAATTCAAATATTTGACTTGTTTTGTATGCGATTTATCACATTTTTGCTTGCTACTATATGAACACATTTCTATACCTGCTTAAATCAGTTAAGGGTTACAGGGAACCAGGCACAATGCCCAAGTCTGGAACCAATCCTGGAGAGGGCGCGAATCCATTACAGGGAACATGTGAGCATAGACTTTCGGCCAACACTTTAGAGACACCAACTGGCACGTCTTTGTGAAGAAACTGAAGCACACGGAAGAAACCAACATGGACACAGTGAGAACATGCAAACTCCACACAGGAAGCGACAGGGATGATACTTGAACCTAGGTATCTGAATCACAGAGACAGCAGCACTATACACTGTACCACCCTCCCTACGCATGCACATTAGAATGCGAAACATTAAATCTACTGACAGGTGACATGAATAAATATTGACAGTGTAAGGCTATGGACAAATGTTCTGAAATCTTAGGTGAATGTTACTTTGATACACACTTCATATCTAAATGTCTCACATCTAAACCAAACCAAGTACACTCTCTTAGGGACATGGAATACTACCTAAAGTGATATGGCCCACTTCAGCTGGATAATGCACTTGCTCTTGAATGGCTTGAAGAACACTATTATATTCAAGGTGTTGCCTTGGCCTCCAACTGTCCAATATCTCAATCCAATTGAACATCTGTGGGATGTTCTGGACAAGCAAGTCTGATCCATGGCCCCAGCTCATAACATACAGGTCTCTAAGGATCTGCTACTAATATTCTGATACCAGATACCATAAGATACCACCAGAGGTCTTCACAGCACATTCAGAGAGGCTTGGTGGCACGTGAGGAACCCACACAATATTGTAGTCAAGTGGTTCTACTTCAGCAAAGCGCTTTTAAAGTTGTTATAATGCTGAAGTATTTCAGTAGCAGTCATGTAATCAGGTATATTTAACAATTCATTGCAACATATTAACGCAAAATATAAATTGTATTTGGTTCTTTCATTAGACAAAACATAAGCAAGAACTTAAAATTTTGCCACGAGTGGTTTGCATATTTGAATATCTTCTGAATTTACAGACGAACGTCGACTAAGGCTATGCTCTTAATGCTCCTTAATCCTGTTTCCAATCCCGGAGCTAGTTTGCACCGCCCCACGACCACCAACTGAGAGCAATATACATCAATACCTCATTACACAACAACCTTGAAACTAGTCAGATTCTGTCCTTGATACATTTTGTCTAAATTAAAAAAAAAAAAAAAAAAAAAAAAAAGGAGTTAAGCTAATCGAGTTGTTTTAGCTGAAACTCAATGAAATGATTCAGTACACATTTGGCATAATTAATTCATTATGCCAAATCCTCAATAAATGTCACAAATTACCTTCTGGTAATACAGAACATTATATTTTGGTTCCGACTTTATTTTATATCCTAGTGGGGTGCTCGTGATATCTGTGGAGCTGGCTACTGTATGTTCAATGTCATGCTGGTTCAATGTTGGAGGTGCAACCTACTTTGTGATAGATCTTCCTTTCACATATACTGCATTTTGCCTTTACCAAATTGGAGCCACACTTATGAGTGAATCCCACATCATGCTATAACGGAGTCTATCAGGCCAACTCTAGATAGAAGACGTGTTTTGTTTATGTCATTCGTTGTAAGAATAAAAAGTGTTCTAGGTGCAGCAGCATTAAAGAGCAGGGATAGAAGGTGTTATTTTGAGACGTGAACTCAGAATTTATGGTCACTCATTTGTACTCCTTTTACCTTTCCAAACGTGATCATCTGTACAATTTATCCAAATGACAGCAACCCAGTTGAGGTTCATGTGTAACGATACTAGCTTCCACACTAGATGCTTTCTTCCCCAAATATTTCATTTTATAATGCAAACATGCTATTCTGGTAATCACTTGTGTTTTTGTGTTAATTTAATTTTAATTAATTACAGTATTATGGAATATTGGAACAGTATTATGAACAACTATTTGTTGTGAAAAATATACTTGAAACAGACAATGAAATTCCAATAAATAAATAAATAAATAAATCACACTGTGTAGATTTGACGCAAAAATAATAATGATTAAAAAAAGGAAAATATCACAACTGAACATTTCACGTTGCTTTTTCGCATTGCATTCAGTGTGTAACAGCCATAACAGCAACAAAAATGTCAGTAACTGCAGAAATAAGACCATAAAACATGGGTTCAAGCTGAATGAAAATAAAAGAGAACATGTACACAGGTCTTAACACAAAGCTGTGTCCTTCCAGCCTTATTTTTGCAGAAATCACAGGTGCTTATGAAGAATGAAAATGTTTGAAGGAGCCAATAAGCAGAATTTCTTTTTCTTTAAAAAAAATAAATAAAAAATGATAGCTCTGAACCACCAAGCACTTCTCTGTGACCGTCTGTGCTGAAACAAGTATCTGAACCATCCCAAGTACACATAACTGACATCTTCAGACAGGAAAAGAAAGAAAAATGAAAATAGTTGTAAATACACACACACACACACATACACACACACACACACACACACATACACATACACCTCGCAGGGGAAGCACATTAAAATGTTTCAACACAAGTAATTTAATACACTATTTAAAAAAACAAACATTTGGTGGTGTATGGTGAGTTTGAGGCTCACTGGAGAGAATAAAAAGGCACCCAGAGCTTCTCTACAGTCAGTTCTACAGTCAGGCGGCAATTTACGCAGCCCACACTTGCTAACACTCGCTGGTATGAGCGTGACAGTCAGGAGGCTAAGCAAATAACCCCAAAAAATAACTGAATTAATCGGGTCAGATGACCAGCCTTTTTCAGCGATGGAAGAATAGTTGTGTCTGCAAGTATTTTTTTGATCTCCTGGAAAAAGTCAGTAAAAACACTTTGTCCAAGATAATTTTATTGTTCCTTTTTACCATGTCGCTATAAGCACTCATCATAACTAAATAATTTACAACCAGTCAATGTGATCACTATCGGTGATCGGTTATGTGGGTGATCAGTATCTGAAGCACAAGGCATCCCTACTGATCACTGTCAAAACAATGAATTGTGTGTGTGCAGCCAAAATCTCACAAATGCCTAAAATGTACAAAAACGCAAAAGCAGGACAAAAGTGAAAGTATCAGCAGCAAAACTAATTCTGCTAGCTTACAGGAAATAAATACAGTACTTACTACACAGCCAACAAATGCGCTGCCCTCTAAACATATCAATGCTGCACCATGTTAGAAATATACTTTTTTGGTTTTGTTTCAGGAATGTGAGCGTACCCATAGAAAAGCCCATGAGAATATGGGGAGAACATGTTAATGTTAATAAATGGCTTATCTGATATATTTTTGGCATTACCAAAGTCATTAGTTCAAGCCTCAGTTAATAATGGCTAACTTGTTTGCAGGCTGAGAAACTGATTTATGATTAGAAGAAAGTGAACCCACTGACTTTAAAACAATCACATAAACTTCCAGTTTAGGCATTAGTCACTGTTCATGGGTGGAAATACGCTTGCGGCCTGTCGCTAATAAATGGGTCGCACACGTTTCAAAAATAAATAAATAAAACTGACTAGACCCAGTAATTTGTTATTGAAAATGTAAAGCAAGATGTAGACTCGACACACGGTAGAGAGAAAAAGCACTTAAAAAGGAAACCGACTTGAGTGATTGAAGGGAATAAAAAAAAAACAATTTAAAGTGGAAAAACCTGAGTGCGGAGGCCATGAGGAGAGTCTTCTATTTATAGTGGCAGATTTTAATTCACAGGACCTTATCTGCGCTTTTCAATTCTCTAGCTACTCTACATCTTCATTTCCTATTCCCTCTCTCCATTTCTACCTCATTTTTGCTCTATGCGCTTACTCTGTTCCAACAGACAGTGTTTAAAAATAACCCTTGAAAATGTGTGCGTAGCTCAGGTGGAACTGCAGAGTTGTTGATGGTTATCCTGCGAGAGCCAGCAGATACTGAACCAATGAACGAGAAGACATCCAGAAAGGAAAGAAAGAGGAGAAAATAAAGAGCTCTAAATACAAAAACCCCCTCTCGGCATTGTGTCACAACGTAAATGACAGCATTAAGGCATGCAAACGCTTCTGCCCCACCACCTCTCCACCCCCATGCTCCACCTCTTCGAGCACCAGAAGAACCAAGGCTGGCAGGATTCAGTAAAAGGGAATTCCTTATTACCTCAGAAAACGGCCCTACCGCCCTCTCACTCTCTCCCTCTGCAAATGGGTGGGCAGTCAGGGACTTCTCTCAATGCCACACAATGTCTTCACAACTACTGCACACAGTTTACACAGGGTGTAAAGTAATAAAGACCACTGTACTACCAGACAATCTTATTAGATTATAATGAACAGCAAAAAGTTAAAATGCAAGTAGTCTATTTTAGGGATGTTTTTTTCCGCATTAAGATACACAGTTACACCGTTATTCAAGCCAAGCGTATCTGCCAAGACACAATAAGGATATCCAACAGATAGCATCATCCTTACAGTTACCAATGAGTTATTCAATGTCACAGATATTTAACACACCAAAGATGTGACGGTGGAATGCTGTAGGATAGCAGACCTGTCCTAAAGTTAAGTGCACAATGTCACACACACATCTTCGTTTAAAATAAAA
>JAUZST010066801.1:0-22355 GCA_034779995.1 Parotocinclus haroldoi | reverse complement strand
TCGTTATTAAAAATATCATTTTTGTCAATTTCACACAACCTTAATTTCATGCCTGTATGCTTTACATTGTGGACCCACAACACACCACAACTACCTGAAGACCAAAGATGTGCTGCCTTTCATTAACTTTCTACCATAGTTGCCTGACAAAGTCCACTGAGCAGTTATTGGGGAACTTGTAGAGAAAGGACGCTAAGCATTGAGTAACATCACATTCTATTCTTCGGAAGATTTTGAAATCATGCTGGGATCATCAGATTTTACACTTGTGGAGTCCATGCTAACTTGAGTTCATACCGCTAAATGCAACAAAATGGATAAATATTTTTTTCCTGCATATACTGGTTAGGTATGTGTGGTTGGGTTTGGGTGGTCCAGAGCCTATCCCTTGATTACTTTGTTTAGTCCAGTGAAGACATCACAAACACTGATATAAAGGATAAACATAGGTGAAGAGGATAAAGGATTTTCCTTGAGATAATTAACCATCTCAGTTCATTTTTAAACAAAAGAAATTGCAAATCCGCCCACTTTCAATCACTAGATGAATTTCTTACATATGGCTCTTTACTTTTATGCATTCTATGTGATGTGTGTTTGCCCTGGACACAATCAGTAGGATTCAAAGCCTTAGCTGTTCTTCCTTCTGCTTTGACACAGTTAAATAAATAGCGTTTGGCAGGGCTGTGTCCACATGGCCAAACTTGAGGGTGCAGCTTCGATTATAAAGGACTATCTGAAAGCTACGAGACATGAAGGATGGAAATGTTTCTCTTTGATTTGCCACAGATCTACAGGGTTTGCAAAACTTCAAAGTAGTCCAAGCATTTTAAGAGAGTGTGCATTTGTGTTATTACAATCAATGCGCTTTAATAGCCTTATGCAGCTTATAACAGTACACAAAAGCATAGAAAAAAATATGGGCAAATCACTGAAGATTAGAAGATTAGAATTGAAATGATGTGCTATTTAGACACTTACAATTTTCCAGGTGAGTGGGATTCTGAGTAGCATGCCGAACACTTTTTTGTGCTCTTTGTTCATCTCTGCTGCCTGCACCAAGCAGCCTCTTTCCCCCTCCTCCTCCCTCACATAATCACAAACCTATACATCCTCCCCCACCCTGCACTTCAGCCTGCTACATCTTGTCAAAACAGATGCCAGCAAATACATCCGGAGACTTGAGAAATCACTGAATGAGTCAGGAGGATGCAACTTATTCTATTCATCTGTGACATGTAGCCCACCTTTTCACTCAGAATAACAGTGGCACTAATTAACAAAAAGAAGGATGCCACATTCAACCAGAGCCCACGGCGCAGGTGATATGAGACAAGAGCCAAACACATGGCATGTTAAACGGCAAAACAATTCACGCTGTCTGATACGTTAGCAAGAGTGCACTTAAAGTCCACTCCATCAATCCTCAAACACATCTGGCATGAACAACAAGCTGTTCGATAATTCATCTCTTAATATCATCCTGCAAATTAATCCTCATTCTTTGTGACAAGAAAAATTAGGTGATAGGTTATTTGACACGTAATTATTTGCTTTGTAAAGTGGTTGTTATGATAGTCTGCTTTTGCTAATCTTGCCAGTCGTGTTGCTTTGATCCTGCGTAAGAGCAGCTCAGTGTGTAAGAACACAATATCTATTTTCCCCAAAGGCCCTTAAGGTTAAATAATGCAGAGAGTCATTTATAACAAACAGTGCACTTCAGTACACTTTATTTTCGAGTAAGTCTCCTATTAGCACCAACAGGAAAAACATTTTAAATATTTGGCTAAACTCAGTACTCTATATAGGCAAAGGTTTGTAGACACTCGAAAGATGTATTAGTGTGGACCTACAATAAATGCACTTAAATACATTACACCCATACAAATGACTGGAGTAAGAAGTGACAGGTTTCACATCACCTATAGACATTAAGTTGATCTAAAATTTAATAAAAAAATATTCCAAATCACATAATCAGCACACTTTGCAGCTTGGTATTCCCTAAGCAATGACGTGCCATTGCACAATGTATTACCGTGAAGGCATCATCTGCCTGTAATTGTTATTATTTCAATGTAAAAATGATAAAAATGTAAATGTTACTCAAAAGGTTAAATGATTAAATTAATTTGGCTAACAAGCATATAGAAATGTAATTTGTAGGTGCTTAACTCATACAGTGTTTACTTTTGGGCATCACCAAAGCCACATAATGTTATCTCTTACCTAAAGCTTTAGGTAAGAGATGACTTAGCAAATAAGTTGACCTTTAAGTGGCTGGAAAGTTCCACTACATCTAAGAACCCATTTTTGGAGTCATATCTGACTGCCCCTTTTGCATATAGCTACAGTTTCTTCATGATCATTTTCTACACTGTTCATAAAAATTAGCGGACATTTAAAAATTCAAAATATCCCCTAGTGAAATGTTCCCTTATTTTCATGAGCAGCGTATTTTTCAAAGGCGCTTTAGAAAAAAAAACAAAAATTAAATTTAATTTGTATTTGTACTCCATCCACATTTGTTATTCTCCTTCTATTACAATATTTTTAACAAATGAGAAAAATCTGAAATGACTGTATGTAGAGTATAATACTGTATCATGGTGCACACTATATAAACAAGAACATTGTATTTAGGATTTAGCCACAAAAGAAAATGTAGAAAGATAAGAGTTAAAGTGCAGTTTTATCTTTACAAAATGTACTTGTACTGTGTACTAATGTATAGGCTAGGAATATTCAAATATTTACTATTTAACATTACATTAAACCAAACACATGATCCTTGTTTGGTTTTATAAGTGCAGAAGAAATCAATATCATGGCTGACAAAGTATATTGTACAAAGTATATATCAATTAGTATGTATGACAAAATATGCAAACTGCATCAGCTCCAAAAACATTATACAGCTATGTACTCCAATTATAACTTGTTGTCAGCACTGTTGATTCAAGACAAATATGAATAAATAATTGCCTGAAGTGTAAAGAATACAAATATTTTTAATTGGTAACAAATAAAAAAACCTGTAAAACATACTTAAAGACCTGGGGCCATATGCATAAAGATTCTGTGAATACTCTTAGAAAGTTCCTAATTTAAAAAAAAACTCTTATTTAGTAGACTTTTATCTTAAGAGATGAATTAGCAATCCCAGAACAACTCAGAGTCAGGAGAAAACAAAAACTTGGATGTAGGGTTGACCCATTTGCCAGGTATGAGGTATGACACATTCTTTTGAAACTTGTGACTGGTTGTCACCCCCATCGCTCACTCTCCCTCCCTCTCTCTCTCTCTCTCTCTCTCTCTCTCTCTCTCTCTCTCTCTCTCTCTCTCTCTCTCTCTTTCTCACACACACACACACAAACACAGAAAGAAAGAGAAAGAGAGAGAGAGAGAGTGAGAGAGAGAGAAAACATGCTCACACTCTTATTTAGCAAGATACTGTATAGATTTTCTGCAGTAACCACACACACGCACATGCACATACATTTATTAATTATTTTTTATGATGCTGATAATTTTTGTAGTCTACTTAATCTATTGGATAGCCTATAAACTGGAGAAAATGCACCTCTGCAGTGTTCGGGTATGATTGCTGCCGTGCCTAATTTATTTAATTGGTGGGGGTTGTATTCATTTCAGGTGTTACACCATTGTGCCTCTGGGTAGGAGATGTAAGCGAATCTTTAATAAGGTCAACCAAAAACATTAGTTCTGCACAGTCTGTTCAGGTATATAATCTGCCATTTTCCTCTCTGCTTAAGATAACTCCTAAGCATCCTAAAATCCTCATCCCTTAGGAGCTCTTTTAGGGGTTAATATGTGTTATTAAGAACCTTTATCTTTACTAGGATCTACTCATGACTTTACGATGGAAACACCCACAAATTCAAAAATTGTCTTAAAATCAATTCACTATAAGCTACTCTTAGCACTAAGAATCTTGAAGAATTCTGAATAAAAATACGAATAAGGTCCCTGTGTCTTTTACTGGCTTCTGAAACCCTAATTGAGGAATTATCTATTCACATTAACTATGGGACAAAAGCAATTGCTAAAACACCTTCAACAACAATGATGTTTATGAAACACATTTATTGCACTAGGCCTTTTTTCACTGTATTTGTCACTATGAGCAGCTATATGATAATCTATCAACTTGTATACTCCACCTGCCTTTATAATTCAACTCAGAATTGTTAATTTCATGTCTCAGTCAGGTTCAACAAAGAATGGTCTGAGTACATTTTTTACATGACCTGAGTAAAACTATTCATCCAAAACAGTCTGTAATCTTAGACACTACAGTCTAATAAAAGACTCAACTTCATATTGCACTTCGATTTTTCATATTGAGATATCAAGGAAACAATAACTCCAAAAAATGAAACCTAAAAAACTTAAATATGTCCTTGCTAAATATACTCCAGTAACAAGTATGCCAAATCAAAACTACTAGATAAAATTACAAAAAAAATGTAACTCCCTTGTTTGATTTCAACCCGGACCTGTGTGTCTGTCTGAGTTTACCACAAGTATACCAGTTTACTCCTGCATTTCAAAGACTTGCATTAGACCAAGCAGCCACTCTAAATTGCCCAGTGGGAATGTGTATGACTAGTATTAATGAAACCCTGCTATTGTGAATACCCACAAAATGTGTATATCTATTCAGGCAAAGGTTCTTGCTTGTGTTTGTGAATTTTGTAGCATTTATTTAAAAAAACAATGTCCACAGTGGTTTTGGGATCAGCATATTTCTTAATGCAAGTACAATATCTCTTTACACATGCTTTCTTATTGCAGCATGCACCACACCAAGCTATAAATAAAGCTGCATGATTAAAAGTAGCAGTAAAAGACAATAACTGACTTACAAGTAACATTACCTAGCTCGTTCTCTCTTTCTTTTTTCTGTCTTTGTCTGTCTCTTTCTATATCTCTCATCAGTGTCATAACAGTAAACCCACTTAACATTGCAGTGCAGGAAAACTTTAGTTTCTGGATGTTCATGGTTCTATATGCATGTTGATTTAACTTTGATATGTACCACCTACCTAATCATTAAAGTACACTTCTTAATATTCATCTATTTTACAGTTATAATGGGAGGAAATCTGAACTTTTACCACATGGTCCATGCTTAAATCAGTCTGTCATAAGGGTGACTGATCCATACTTTTACAAGTACCAATCCTTTATTAGCATAGGATTTTTACCATAAACAGTGCCATGAACAAAATGCATTATGTCCATTACAAGACTCCTGGAGTGGACAACATGGCAAGCATGTGTGCTCAGGCCTACATTCACCAGTCAGTCAAGCTGTTCTGGCTCTTTTGAGGAGAGGGAGAAAACCAAACGAATGAAAACTCACCATCTGTCAGAACGACAGACTCCCGGGGGCTCACAAGACAATTGGCTGTCAAGTGTGAAAAGTGTCAAATCTGAAATGGATGTTTTACAGACCGACACCTTTACATCCACATTTGCCCTCTCTTGAGATGAATCTCTCAAACATGGAAACAAGAGATAAAAATATTGTTCCCACTCAGTGGATGTTGTTTGCCTGTCATGTTTTAATTCTCTGTACACCAGTGCATCAGTATAGTCCGACAGTAAGGTCTTAAACTAGATATGACAAAAAGCTGTACCTGGTAGTGGACAACACACACACACAAAGGAAAAAAAAACGTGATCCAATGCCTGCTCCCTTGATTTGAGTACTAAGAATGTCACAAGGCAGACCTATAAAGTGCCTTGTGCATTTATACAGTTAACAGCAGACAAGTGACTATTTTTTCATAGCTAATAAATCAAAGCTTGGGCAGAGCTTTGGTTGGCACAGGACTATAATACCCCAGCCCACCATTGCAGAGACTTATGTCTTGATAGATATTTTCGAAAGAGAAAAAATACCAGATTGTAGCACAGACACAACTGGACATGCCTGATGGATGAAGGGTCAGTGTAATAGTCTGCAATTTAACAAATATATCCACATGGATTAAGAACCACTGTGCTTGATGTATTGGTATATAAATATATGTAATTATTTAAGTATGTTAAATCTAAATAGAGACATCAAATTGATCAATTAACTTTATTTTTCAAGTCAGTAAATAAGCACTTGTTTTGATGGTAGTGTTGTGTTAGGAAGACATAGAGGTGCGTGCAGAACATGTTAAGGGAAAATTGTGTAATATGTGATTCCGTTGTATTAAAATGGAGGGAATAAAGATGGCAAAAGGGTAGGTACCACATAATGGTGAAAGAACACCGGTAGATGATAATTCTGAATTTTTTTAACTACTATTAATTATTAGTGGAGGAAATAATTATTTGATCCCTTGCTGATTTTGTAAGTTTGCCCACTAATAAAGATATGAAAAGTCTATAATTTGAAGGGTAGCCTTATTTGAACAACGAGAGAATTTATTTGCATTTTGTAGAGAGAAATAAGTATTTGATCCCTCTAGCAATCAAGACTTAATACTTTGTGGCAAAAACCTTGTTGGCAAGCACAGTAGTCAGACGTTTTTTGTAGTTGAAGACGAGGTTTGCGCACATGTCAGGAGGAATTTTGGTCCACTACTCTTTGAAGATCTTTGCAGATTTTAAGGCTGTCACTTGGCTGCTTGGACCTTCAGCTCTCCCCATAAGTTTTGTATGAGATTATGGTCTGGAGGCCTTTTTCAATGTGCTTTTGTCTATCTTAATGTGCTTCTGTCTTCATGATCTTAATGTGCTTCTTTTTGAGCCACTGGCTGTATGTTGTAGGTCATTGTCGTGCTGGAACACCCAGCCATAACCCATTTTTATTGTCCCGCTTGAGGGAGGAAGGTTGTCACTCAGGATTGACAGTACATGACTCCATCCATTCTCCCATTGATGCGGTAGTCCTGTGCCCTTAGCAGAGAAACACCCCCAAAACATAATGTTTTCACCTCCATACTTGACAGTGGGGACTGAGTTTTTTGGGTCATAGTTATCATTTCTCTAACATGTCGAGTTGAGTTAAGTCTCATTTAACCACAGCACCTTCTCCCACTCACTCTCAGAATCATCCAGGTGTTCATTGACAAACTTCAGATGGGCCTGCACATATGCCTTCTTGAGCAGGAGGACCTTGTGGACTGAAGGATTTTAATTCATTATGGCTTAATGTGTTACCAGTGGTTTTCTTGGTGACTGTGGTCCCAACTGCCTTAAGATCATTAACAAGTTCCCCCTGTGTAGTTTTAGGCTGATTTCTCACCTTCCTCATGATTAAAGATAAACCACAAGGTGATATTTTGCATGGAGCCCCAGATTGAGGTCGATTGATAGTCATTTTGTATTTCTTCCATTTTCTTACAATGGCATAAACAGTTGTCTCCTTCTCACCCAGCATCTTACTTATGGTTTTGTAGCCCATTACAGCCTCGTGCAGGTCTATGATCTTGTCCCTGACATCCTTAGAAAGCTCTCTTGTCTTACCCATGTTGTAGAGGTTAGAGTCTGACTGATTAATTGAGTCTGTGGACAGGTGTCTTTTATACAGGTGACAATTTAAGACAGCTCTCTTTAATGTAAGTATTGAGTTGATTAGGAGCATCTAACTGCTCTGTAGGAACTGTTAATGTTTGGTATGGGATCAAATACATATTTCTCTCTGCAAATACATTTTATACAATGTAATATTTTGGATTTTCTTTTAAATATTCTGTCTCTCACTGTTAAAGTAAACCTACCCTTAAAATTATAGGTTTTTCATATCTTTGTAAGTGGATAAACTTACAAAATCAGCAAGAAATCAAATAATTATTTCCTCCACTGTATTTTGTATTTTATACCAAAAAGAATATTACTGTTTACCATTACATGCATCCTATGACTATAATCAAATTGCTGCTTGTAGCTAATAAAATACCCAACACAATACTTACTGTCATAATGCACTGCATTTTTCTGCTTTTGGTTAGGTGCGTATGCTTGCATTTATGTGTTGATGCCAAGACTGACTTTCGAGCCATACTAGATAATATAACTTTTGGAAGATTGATGAACAAGTGTATTAGATTACACTGATATTAAACCCAAACTATTGCTATAGAATAGATTAGCTATCATAGAGTCCGATTTTTTAGCAATATGTAGCATCACTGTTGAGTTATATAACTATATACATGATGTCAGTGAACAAAAATCATGCTTTGCAATCAGGATGGTAGGATGCAAAAACAGTGGGGAGCACTTCCACTATGGATATACAAGAGCAGGGAAGCTGGAGGTACTAAACCAGCTGGCATCACCATAGCTATGGAGGAGTTTAAGGCTTTCTCCTGTGCCTCTGTGGCTGAGCTGAGTTAATCTGTTTTCTGCATCGGTGGCTCGCAACAAGTCCACTCTCTTTTTCATTAGGAGCTGCGGAGGGTCTGGAGGCTGAGCAGTGCTGCTGTCATAGAACTTAGTCTGAACGAACATCTCAGAGCTTAGTTCAATATAAGACACACACACACACACACACACACATAATGAAGACTACCAATCATTAAAGAAGCATGCAAACAGAAGACCAGAAAACTTAAAAAAAAACTGATTAGGAAAAAACTGAAATCAGAAAACTGATTTTTTTAAATAAAACCTTTCCAGCATTTTGAGCCAAAAACAATTGGCTCATAAACTGAAGACCCCATGCAAGGCCCAAAATGCATGACTACAGCAAGACCATGCTGAGCCTCCTAGTTACTGTGGAAACAGCTCCTATTTATCTCTGCTCAGAGAGAGAGAGAGAGAGAGAGAGAGAGAGAGAGAGGAAGCAAGAGATGAGTATGGACAGCATTATCTCCTTTCTCCATCTGTCTGTGCACTCTTCCGGGGGCTAATTATCCTAATCCACAGAATCCAGGATGCAGGTTGGTGTCAGGCACCACGTCCCAGGACGCCATCGTTTTGCCTCCCGGTTAAACATGGAAATTAATTACTGCCCGCACTGCTGAGGGGAGAATTTAACCATGACAGATGCACTGTTGTCACCCTGCTGGGCACGGTGAAGTGACTGGGACCACCCTCCACAGGTTCATAGGGTAAAAGAGTTACATTATGAGGTGAAATCAAAAGTCCTTAAAAGGGACATGTTATGTAAAATCCAATTTTTCACAGCTTGTGCTCAGACATTTGGGTATCTTTAGTGCCTGCTAACCCCAAAACTGAGAAAATTAGATAAATTTTTCATTTCTTTGTGGGTTGTCTAGGTTAAAAAAACTGATATTCAACAATACGTCCAGATATTTCTCATTAATTGTCTCATTAGTCTCAGTCTAACACTACAAAAAGTTTCTGTCCCATGTAACCACTACACAGTTCAAGCAGGATTTGCAATAGCATTTTTACATGGTCTCTATAATAAAACTAATTTGTATTGCAATTAAATTCTAAAAAACGATTTATTCAGTATATAAAATGCAAAACTTTTACGTTTGTATGTGTAACCACTGATCCACATCATCTAAACTGAACAGAACATACAGTGGAGCTTGACAGTTTTAATAAACCTAATACCCAATCCTTTATAATTTTTTTTGTTTCTGCATAAATATAACATGCATAGTTTATATTAAGTTTTTCTCCCAATCAAATGTTTCCCAATCAAACAATCAGCTGGCCCTGTTGTATCAAAACAGCAGGAACCTGTCCACGTCAGATGTTTATAACACATTTGTTTAAATGTATGATGTCATGACTAAAAGGGAATTTTGGGGAACTCATAGTTGTTCATCTTAAACACTTACAGATGTTTATCTAGCAGGAAAGGGTAATCAAAGAATTTACCGATTTTAGCTTGTAGAAATGAAATAAATTTATGACCATCATTACCCTTCCAGGGGTGGCTGACCAACTAAGATCACAAAAGCAAAGTTTGAAACAGTTGCAAAGGAAACTAAGGTCAATTCTAAGCAACTAACAATGTTAATGTCCATGAGTCCAAAATTGGGAGAGTGCTGAACAACAATAGTGGGCATTGCAGTATTACAAGAAAGCTGAATGTGGCTCAGGTAGCACAAACATAAAGATAAAAAAACAAAGATAAAGATATATTGTACCACATATAAAGAAGAATAAAGTTAATGTTTTGTAATCTCCAACACAAAGTCCTGGCCTTACTCCAAAGGAAATATGTAGAAGGGCATGAAATAAGTTGTTAATGTAAAGAAATCTACTGTCATCCCAGAGAATGTAAGCTATTCTGTAGCAAAAAATTAGCTAAAATTAATTGAATTTAAATGCAGGGCTGATAAAAAGTTATTGATGCACAAGAGGGTCACACCACATGAAAAGCAAAAGGTTCTTAAAAGCAAATGTTAATTCCCTCAATATAATAAATGACTAAGCATGCAACTATATTTTTATTATTCACTGGGTTCTCCACATCTTTTTAGACTTTTGAAAATCCAACAGTGTTCTAAGTCATATTTACTAAAGGGTTCACAAATTTAAGCACCAGTATATGACAGTCAGAAGGGATTATTATTTTTAGCGGATGCTATTATTTATTATTGCCTGTAATTTCCAGTCAAATTTGTTCATTTAAAGAACTTGCATAAACATGCCCATTATCCATCTGAAACTGCAAACGTCCTAGCCATACATGTTTTATTTGCTAAATAATCCAGATAAAATAACTAATAGAAAATATCTTTGGACAAGTCCTTTAGACTGATTTGAATTGCATTTCTACTATAAAGACTAGCATACATAGGTCAGACTACAAATTACAACTTTACTGGTTTATCCAAACTCAAACTACATTATGTTCCTATCAATATTCATATTGATCTGATCTCTATGAGGAGTTTTATGTGCCGTATATGCAATGCTCTGTAAAAAGTATCCAAGCATTTTTATTATAATTGTTAAAACACCAACAAAATGGCATGAGGGGCCTGCTTAATTTATATTTAGTAAACTGAGAGTCAGTATGTTTCCATGTTGATTATTCATCAGTGCTTTATACCTGTACTGTATTTGTCAATATAATAGCCACTTTAATCAACTTGTGGTATTGATGAGTCTTTTCAGATTGACCTTGCCTTCTCTCCTGCTTAGTTTAAAGTAGATGCAAATTTAATTATGTTTCAGAATGAGTAAATAGTTCATATTTGGGAGACGTTGCCTGGGCATCCATCTTTTGATAAGGGAATTCTGTGGTTGTACAAATATGGTTGCACCGTACATACAGTCAATATCAGCAGCTAATTTTTTTTTTTTATTACAAGAAGTGATATCAGCATGCTAAACACGTTTCTTTAGATAAGATTTTAATAATCAGGTCACTGAAACAGTGTGTAATTTGGTCCGCAATCCTCCCATTGAAATAGGGTGGATAGAGTAAAAAACAGTTTAAGTAACTGGTTATAAGCGAATATTGAGATTGGTATGCTACACATTACTTTAAATTTCAATGCTCTATTTTTATGTATTTTTTTAACAGAGTTACTCTCATGGCTTTTTAATTACCAGTTTGTAGTGTTTTTTTGTGCCACTGCTCCCCCAGTGTATACACTCAGCTACCTCTAACAATGCTTTGTGATCCTGCATATTGTGTAAAGCACTATAAATAATAAAAATCACTATTAATAATAATTACATGTAAATGAAATTACCAGTAAAAAGCAGTTAAAATATGGAATTACTTCTATTAAAATCTATCCCTTCTGAATATGGTTAAACACAGCACCACTGTACATGGATGTTTTACTTAATTAAAACATTAGGCTTTATTACCAGTTGGGTGGCCTTTTGAGGATTTTCATTTGGAATTTGAGAAATTGCTGCATACCTATTAATCTAGTCTATTGTCTACCATAACCCCTTAGCCCGCGGCAGTCTATTCTGTTAATTAAACAAGCTAAATGAGTGACGGGATATTAGGTACCTGCGTGGTATCAGTTCACATCATCATTTTGTGCTAACAGCTGTTTTATAGTCCAATGCACTGCAAAGGTATGAAAAACATTTCCATATACCCACATGTAATACCCACTGTTTCTTACCTTTCAGAGTTCTATAAATTAATCTAGAAATCTGTGAAATTCACTCCAAAGGCAGTTCTCTTTCTGTCTGCCCCTTTATAAAGCAGCTGATGCTCTCAACAGTCTGCTTCTTCTCCTGCGTCTACTTATTTCTGTGCAGCACAGGACACGGCCTGTCACAAACTGCCTTCTCAACCATGCACCAAATCAGAGACGGCATTTCCCTCCAGTGGTGCAATTAACCCCAAGCTGTGGGCAAGTCGGCTCTCTTGGGACTGCTGTCCAGAAACATGGCAGTTGGGCCGTTAAAGAGGAAACTTCCAATACCACAATCTAACCTCAATTTCACCATCAACAAATCTGTATCAACCACTGCATGGCAAACACAATGTTACAGCAATGCTCGAGAGTTCCAAACACGCTGGTCACTAACGCAGACTGACAAACAGACATAAGGTCTGCTTGTCATGTACTGCATTACCTAAACAAAAACCTGCTACTGTCCACTATTGAGAATTAAAAGTTAATGTGCACTCTAATGAACTATAGCAGTTAATGTACTAGGCTATGGGACTGAAGATACAGAGTTCATCTCCCGCTTAAGACAAGCTATCACTGTTGGGTCCTTGAACCAGCTCTATAAGCCACAATTGTTTGAACTGGGTTGTAAGTATGTGTCAGTTGCTTTGGATTAGAGTGTCTCCTAAATTGCCAAATATAAATAAATGTACATCAATGCTTTGATTCGGAAATTCCAACCTGTTTTCTACCTGCAATCTTTAAGTGCTCAGTTTCTCATATCAGCATCAAGGGCTGTTTTCATGATGCACACAAATCTATATCAACATTACTAATTGTGACCAGTCAACTTAATTAAATTCTTTGGAATGTATGAGGAAACTTGAGAGTCCACAGTAAAAACACACAGAAATATTCTTATAACTACAAATGCAAGATAGTATTGTTTATATGTTAACAAGTAAATCGCAGCCTTTTTTTTACTTGTTTATTGGACTATAGCCTACTATAGATTGGTAGTTTATCTCCACTATGTATGAGAAAATGCAAAAGCATATTCATATAAAATGTGAATGTGACCTTGAGTTGGAAGTCTGAACCATCTACGTCACACTGAATTAACATTTGCACTAAGTGCACTCCATGCCACGATAGCCTTTAAGAGGTGAGATCCAACCTACAGATAGACCAATTAGGATTTCTTACTGATCATAACTGACGTAATTGACACTCACATTACAGACAGCTGACCATCGGATCAGTACACCACTGTCCTGTGTCGTGCTAACAATAAATTAAACTATTTCTTTGTACAACAGTTGACAATTTCAGCTCTAGTTCTGTTTCTAAACGGAAATCCTATTTTGGTTGTCATTTTGTGTTGTTCATCTGTAAATATTTTGTCATTTTATGATTTATGTTAAGGCAGAATGCCTACGTCTGTTAGCAAGACTGATAGTGGGCTATTATAATGAACAATATCTTATTAAATTAATGTTTATATTACTGATGTGTTTCATAGTAGCTCTTCTTGAACTTTGCACAGCATGAATCATCAACCAAAAGTCAAAATAATTCAGCATGTAGGCTTTCACCTCTCATCCATGCATTAGATTGGATGAAGTCTGCAATCAAAATCTACTGGGTCATTTGGGCAACTGTGAGCTAGGATTAAATTGGGTGTGGTCAAGGAATAACTCTCTGGTCCATTGAATCATGTGATTGCTTGAATTTATCACTTTACTTCCTATTGTGAGCTTCACTCTGAAGCGCTTACTAGTCAAACCCTTCAAACTGCATTACCATTTGAACGAAATAAACCATAATATATACTGCTTACAAAAATCAAGGGTTTCCCCTTTTTTATGTGAGTATATTAAATAACATAAAAGTTATACAAAGGTCAAAAGCTAATGATAAGAAGTCCTGTCATATTTAAGGCCATATTTTGTTGTTCTTTCATACTGGGAACTGTAATTACTAACCCTCACTGAGAAAACTATTTTTTCCTGCTGAACAAAACATTTCCCTCTGGGGCCATTATTAAAGCTTTAGTAGGCTTTTTGTTAGCAAAATAAACAGACCTAGAAACAAGGTAAATTACTTGGAAGAACAGGAACAGTACATGAGTACATTAAAAATAAAACCAGAGTATCTGTTAGACAACTAATTGTTGGGAAACTAAGCCAACAACCATGAGAGCCAAAAACTTTGGATACTTTACAGGGACAAATACTCTTTAAATACTCTTTGGTGCCATTGTCTCACAGCTCCTGTGATGGACTGGTACACTGTCTTTGTACCCCTGTACTGCCATTATGTTCAGTGTTAGCTACTTATAATATAATTCATTCCTAAAAGTGCATAGATGTCCTAGTTTGGTCCATTATGTTTGTTTGAAGCATATGTTAAACTCAAGCCTAACTCAGTAAAATGTATCTAATACACATGAATACAAATCTGCCTTCAAATGTAGCCCCCAAATTTCTCTTTTTTTCAGGAGCATATATCAAAAATCATCTGTGGATAAAGTGGAATAACTATTAGATATATTGAGCAAAGAAGACAATATAGCACTTATTTAAGTAAAGGATTTTTAAAGTAATTTTCTAATCCATGCACCATTGTCATAAATGATCGAATAAACTGACACAATCCAGCAATGGTGATGCTCTTCTCTCACAATTTACCTTGGGTGGTGCCTGAACTACTTGGGTGAAGTGTAAAAATATAATTTAGCTGTCCAAACCCTGTTTATCCTTTTGCATGCTAAATGTGCTTCATATGGTTATGGGTCCATACATCGTGTATGTGTGTTATCACTCTTGATTTGCAATCACTCTTGTTCTTCTGCCCTCTACTCCACTGGCAATTTATCCATCTACCCATCTCAATAGCACCCCCTTTTACCAATTTGCCTCCACTCTGTCTACAGAGACAGGGTTGGTGCTTAATGGCCCCAACAGACCATCTATTACTTTAAAGAATAACCTCTAAACCTCAGTAACTTATGTGGACCTGGAGCTTATTTCAGAGGCTACTGCCAAATAGCTTAATAAAGGGGCAAATCTCCTATTTCTCATAGTGTATGCTACTCGGAAGGACACATTAACAGCAGTACTATTTAATAATTAGGTTCCTGATAATATGTCTTTGTGTTTAACATTACAACATATTTTTTTAATTAAGTAAAAATAAAATTGCTCTATTAAAATAGACAATTTTGTGATTTGATATGTGCATGATGCTGTCGATCTATGATGGCCATTGTCATCCTTAATACAATTGGGACTGCGGTGGCCTAGCGTTTAATGTATTGGACTTTGGACGAGAAGGTCAAGAGTTTAAATCCCACCTCTGCTGTGTTGCCACTGTTGGGTCCTTGTACTGTAAGATTATCAGCTGTCAGTCACCCTGTATAAAGGTGTCTGCTAAATGTTGTAAATGTACAGTTGTCTGTTTAAATATTTTTTTATTGTTAGTGACGCACAGTTTAAGCTTTTGTAGAAAGGAAGAATAGATAAAAAGCATTAAATTGACGAATATATATAGACCCCCTCACATCACATCCAGATATCCTTTGTCCAACCAATGACTGTCGACTTTTCACAACACTTGCTGGCTCCTCAATCAGCCAATGAGGGGAGCTTTGGCAGCAGCTGTGATATGATATACATCCCATTCAGCCTCCCATTCTTTGTAGCAAGTGGCTAGGCCAAAAACATCAAAGTGACTTGAACGCTGGTGTCCACTGGGCTAACACATTAGCATTATGGATAGGTGGGAAGCTATTACAGGGAAATGCTTAAAATCAATATGTTTTCCTAGAATAAATTTTTTAAAATGATCCAGTTTACTGTTACTATTTATGTACATTACATGAGTGTATACGCAACGCGACATGTAGCAGTAGTCATGTAAAAAAGTGAAAACACTGTTTAAAATGATTGTTACATTTCAGTCAATTTAAATATAATTTAATTAGGTATTTATTGGTGGTCATAGCTCTGTTCAAAAACCAGATTCTCTAAGATGACAGACCCTTGACCTTTAGGTGCTTAACTCAATTGTAAGCCATTCTGGTGTTAAATAACATGTATATCATGCAAATTTCATTTATTTTAGTCTTAGTACATACTTTCTCTCTGCTGTACACTTTGGCATGATGTCAGATTGAAATTAATTCCCTTCTACCCAAACCAGCAAAGGATTAAAACCTGTGTGTACTATGATGGAGTTGTCAAGAGGCTCAAAATAGAAAAAAAACACCTGCAGGCACATAATACACTAATGCATGCCATTATGCACCATTTGTCAGGAGACGGATTTTCTTTGTTGGATCCCACCAGATTTTGCATTGGCTCTTTTTAATGGCACAGGCATTTATTTCATTCCCCATCCCTGTAAAAGAATCAAGGGTAACCCTGCTGAGAGTCATTAGGATAGCGTTTACAGTGGGTTTTTTTGTTGTTATTTATTTATTTTTATTTTTTTTTTTAAATCACACATGGAGTGAGATGTGGACACAGTGCTTTGAAGACACCATTGAGACACGCTGGTTTTTAAAAGCATCTTCCAGCCACTTAGGACAACGGGTCTTAGAAATGGCATGCCAAAGGGCCATCAGGGTCTGTGTGTACACTCAGAAGCCTTGGCAAAATTGCAGATAATGTTTTTAAAGAAGGTACATGCTTTAAGATATTCCTTTGGGGGAGATGTTTTAAAAATAAATAAATAAATAACATTCCTGACAGCCCAGGGTTGAGGGATAAAAATGGCCATTTGGCCTGTATTTTCAGAGCATGAAACATGAATTAGTACGCTGCAGAGTGTAGCAGAGTAGGGAAAATTGCAGCTTTCTCTCAGCCTCTCCTTTGTGGCATTGCCATCCCGTCTTTATATTGAATCTGCAACTGATTTGAATTTCACCAGTGTATAACCCCTTATTTATTCATTGCCTTTCTCCCCCTACATGCCACTAAATCCGGTTTTGGTACAGCCACTGCCACAGCCGTGTGCAATTCCACAATTTCACATAGGCTCAGAGTCCAATAGAATAGAAAATAGATTGTTTTAGTTTTCCTAAAAGGTAAAACATACTAAAATAAAAGAGAGTGACAACATTTTTAATTAGCCTTATATTATTTTTGAATTATGTTGTGACACAGGCCATATTACTTATGTCATTCTTTCGCTGTGTGTCTATTAACAGCTTATCATTGTACTATGCACATACCATATAAAGAATGTACTACGAATTACAAATAAATAAATATATACATTACATATGTTTTCTTGAGATGGAAGAACTAAAGTGAGTACTAAAATTTTAAATGACATGAACGTCAAACGCAACGTTGAGAAATAATATTCTATCGTTTTATAAATTTGTTTGTAACTTAGTGTTTTACATTTTAAATGTAATAACATTTCAGCTACTAAAAACACCATTGATACACAGTAATCACTTTTCTTATTTATATCACAGATGAACATGCAAGTTATTTTATATTAACAAAGATTCACATCACTGCTATTTACAACGTAATCCAAGACTTCATTTTCAATGCAGTCATTTTACTTGAACTAGAGTTTATACATATTTCTACGTTTTGACATGATAAACTGAATCAGCCCAAGAAATAGTAAAAGTACATACATAATGTATATATGCATATATAATTTTACTATTTGTTGGCCTGATTCAGTTTAAATTTAACCTCAAATTAGACAAAGATTAAGGTAAGGAATGTCAACACTGTATAATGTAATTACTGCTGAATTTAAGGACGTGTATTTAACCACACACTTCAGGGTCATTCTATATAATGCTGACCTCCAAAATACTAGCTGTCTACTGAGAAACCAAAGTTTCACCATCTAAGGCCAAGTCAAGCATCTATAGTGAATCACATTCCCCCCAAAGACAATTAGGGGAAAAAACTGCACTGTCTGACAGTAGATGTATTACTTTACCCAGTAGGGAAGGCTAGCTGTTTATTTGACAGATGTTTTTATCCAAAACACGTTACAAGTGATACCCAACAGTTCAACTGAATGAGACATTTAACAGGAGTAAGTTTAAAACTAGGTTTTAGTAATTATTTGTTTCACACAGTAATCAAATTGGTTAATCAGGTAGGACTGCACAATTAAAAACTAACACTAACACAATTAAAATGCAGCAGAGGTATTGTACAATATCATAGTTATGGGCCAAAACATGTGATCCATGAGTATTAAAAAAATGCAAATTGCCACTCTACCACATAGGCTTAAATGACTGATCAATAATTAAAAGGAGTCCCTACATAAGGGTCCTAATAAAGTCAACCATTGTTCTCTTGGAGTATTTTCAGGCAAGCTTTGTCATATTAGTCTAGCAATACCAAATTCCCAATACAGAGTGATTTTATAACTAAAATTGGTGCAAGCCTTACAAAGCATATAAAGGAACTGCAATTATTTTCATGCAAATTTCATTATCAGCTTCATAAGCACTCAAAAGCTGAGCTACTGTCCAACATCTATGCTAATTTTAACCATTTAAAACAATATATTTTATGGAAGAAAGCAATATAAGTAGTTTCTTGGGCACCTCTTGAAAGTTAACACATAAGTGTCAAGCAGCAGAACAATAGATCAAAAACCATAAAGTAAGCACATTGTTGACTGCAAACAAAGACAAGCTATATGAGATATTTTCATTTACAACCAGAAAGAAAATAAATGTTAGGACTTGACAGCTGGATGTAACCTAGACCAAGTTTAAGCGTTAATTCTAATTTAAGTCCTACTTCATAAATGCAGCAAATTATGTGAATTAACAAATTCATGAAATATAGTATGCTAATTACAGATATGTGTACAGAAAATTCATTGTATGTTGGTGTGTCTAGATATTTATATATGGATACTAAATGCTTAAATAAAATATACATACTCAATGGACTGGGACCGTACTGTCTTTAGCAAATCCAGGATCCAGTTATGGATTTGACTAGGTATTAGAGAATGGAGACCTCATGTTAAGGGCTTCACTCCTGCTTTTCTTCTGGAATGACTTCTATAACTGCTGGTGTGATGATCTGGGGAACCATTGCATTCGACCGTTTGTCATTCTTAGTAGTGATAGGAAGGCCAATAACAATGCAGAGATATGTGCAGGACATCCAACTGCCACGTGTTGCCTCTTGTGGCAGAGTTTCCAAATGGCATTTTTCACCAGTATAATCACTGCCCACATACAGCAGTGGTTTCCCTGGAATGTCTCAGCCAGATTACAACAAATCCTAGTACTTTCCAGTCACTAGATTGATTGCCAATTAAGAAGGCACCAGCTGAGGCACCAGCTTCAGTGAAAACTATGACGTCTGTGTCATGTATGTCTGAATCACAAATTTGCCCAGCTGTGGGCAAATGTGTCATTAAGCCATCTCTAGCAGTCACTGTCTCTCACCAAGACGATAGCCTCGGAGAGCCTTTTTTGAAGAGCATCAGAGGAAGTACTTTTATGCCCTTTAAGACCTAGTGTCTAATCAAACCACACTGTAACCATTTACATATAAGGGGGCTATTTTTTGTCAGTGGGTACATATAAAAATATGCATGACCCAGCGCTTGCTTTGTTTTGAATATACGGCTTATTGCTACTCCCTCAAAGTCCACAAAGTAAAGCACATCCAGATTTATTGGTATTGTAAATTTGTAAACAGCAACAAAATTTCTGAAGTTTATTTTGCATTTCTTTACTCCAGGGATCAATTTGATGTCAAACCACTTATAACTGAAATTAATCCAAGCTCTGCCAAAATGTACTGACAAAAACCTACATGTGCTTAACTCTTAAAGCTCCAGGGTAATGAAAAAGTCCAATAATCATAAATTATATAATTTAGGAAAGCTTTTTACTTACAAATTACTTTACTGAGAGGCGCTTTCATTTTCAATGTGGATTAAAAATTACCTTGATGTGTGCCATTATAAAAACCTCCATTGCCAAATGAAATAAAACATGATTGTTCTTCATAATAGTTGGCAACCAGTTCTTTATTCCTCTTAAACTTGCTTGTGTTCTTCTAGCCTAGAGGTTCTGACTATGGGTGCCAAAAGATAAAAAGGTTATTTTAGAACCCTGATATACGTAATGAATATGTAATATGTAATGAATGAGTCCCAAATTAGTAGGCATATGCCATGGTGTGGTACAAAAGCTCCACTTTGAATACAGCTCTGATAAAAAATCAAAAGCCGCCAAATTTCTTCTTGACCTTGGCCACAAACATAATTATGACTGCTTCAGCTGGTGGGCATATTAATCACAATATGCATACTTGGATCCTATGGCATCAGATGGTTTTCTAATGCACACAGTTATTTTATAAAGTCAATGGCAGACATGGGAAAGTATTGTGTAATTGGTTGCTCACCTTTGAATGGTTCACTTTGCACAGGAGTAAGTCACCTTACACAGGAGGAGACTTCATACACACATTAACAATTTCTGAAGTACTTCATGTGTTGGACTTTTGCTTCTATAACGATGAAGTCTTCTGACTTCCCATTAGATTCTAGCATATTTTTAAAAATTCATTTCTTTTCACTTCCACATATAAGGTGAGTATAAAATTATGTGATAAGCAAAATGTGTTCTAATTAATTCCAAAAATGTTAAATGCGAGTTCAAGGGCTCTGTGCACGTTCTTCTTTAATGCAGTTTCTATTCTGTTGTGTGGTTGTTAATATTGTGGCTGTCAGGATCTCTGTGTACTTTACTTTTTTGCATATATAAAACATTGTTGCAAGGTATGATAACTATGCTTCCTGACTGTACTCTTCAGTATCGCATTAATAGGAAATGCATAGAAATTGCAGACACTTTTATTTACTTGTCCAATATGACTTTACAATTTTCACAACACAGTTTTAACCAGTCACTAAACACGTATCACGTATCACATCTCGTTAAACCTTCTCATGATCTAGATGCAGTGTGAATATTCAGCAAAATCTTATTCTGACTGTATCAACTTTAAATGGGTCTGCTAAATAATATAAAATTAATGTACATGGGTGAGGTTATTGATATATGCTGTAAAATGAAAGAGGGCATCTGTGCATATATTCACTAGCTAGAAATGATAAGGCATGGACTACTAACAAAATAAATAAGTTAGTTAGACTATAATAAAATAGTCGTATGAGAGCTACCCAGTCCATCTTATAATCAAAGCTGTAACTGTTCAGCAAACACGAGCTAAAGAAAAATTTCCCAGTCTAGACATTAATTGATTGATGTACCTGATAGCATTGGTTGTGTCTAAGAGCATAGTTACACCAGGCGATCCACATAGGCATGTTTGAAGCTTATGCATGCTCAGGCCCAGAACTTTTAAGTGCAATGTAAGCACTTAAGTTGGGGAGTGAGGGAGTAGTTTGATGATTTTAAAGGTATGTCTACATATTTTTTTTTCCATACAGTCCACTAAACTGCACAGTGATGACCTGTTGTAGGTCATTAACCTGTATCAACAAGTGTATGACATGAATATGATTTAAGTTACCCCCTGCTTTGTGAATCACCATGCCAGGCACATGAAAATGCACATTATTTATTAGCTTTAACAGTAAAAACTGCAAAGGTCTATACATGGCATGACCTTGCTGCAAGTCCAAATACATACTGCATATTATGTCTAGTCTGTGGTTTTATAATCCGTTATAAAGGTCATTTTCTTGCTTAATGCAGTTTGTTGTGTGCTCTTTTATCCTTTCATTTGTCACAAGCATGAAATAAGTCACAGAGAGACTCGGCACAACCCGCTGAGTAGTAAAACTTAGGCCGTGTTTTAAAGGTGTGCCCTGTTTGCCCTCTGCTATGTATATATGATGCAAGTACAAACAACACCACACATGTATATAGCTATATTTGCTATATATTACCAACACTGTTTTTAAGGCATCAGTCTAGGTCACTGCTTGTATTTTACAATGAGAAATATGTTGTTGTTTATCTCTAGTATGCAAGCATAATCTTTCAAATTCGTTTTAAATACTTTGAGACATTCAGGAATGATAAATTAACCCGAAATGGAGCCAATGTGTCACGGCTGCTCAACCTTGCTCATTGTCTCTAGAATATTAATCACCTGCTTTCCATTATCCTTTGATTACTGTCTGCTTATCCACTCTCGCCTCAGCCTTGTGAAATCTTGTCTGTGCCATTTGTCTGGCACATCTATCCACAGTTGATGTTCCAAGCTAAGTTTCTTGTTCCAAGCTTAGTGTCTATTTGTGTTTAACATAAGAACT
>JAUZST010066790.1:0-22358 GCA_034779995.1 Parotocinclus haroldoi | reverse complement strand
TGACTGTCACATTGACTGTTCAGCAGGGTGTATGGTCACCCAAGAGTGCCAAAACACACTGACAGTAATGGGACATGGACAGGATCAGATTGTCCAGCAGTTCTTGTGGGATCCTCTTCGTAATAATTTTGAAAAATCCTCTAATTTTTGTGAGAAGAATATTATGCCTCAGTGCCTTGCTTATTTTGATCTGATTTTTTGATCTTGTAGAAGGAATTTAAGAAAATAGAGGACCCTTAAAAGTCAAATGCAGTCCTCCTTCAGCCTGCTCATAGTAAAGAGGGTGAAAAAAAATTATATAATATTAAACGTCTAGACCAAACTGAAGTGTTTAAACAGGTTAACAGCTGTTTGTTCTTTTGTTCTTTTCCAATGATTCTGCTTGCAGTTTCCACCAAACACCACAAGCTAATCCTTGCAGTGTTGTTGCCAGAAAAGCAAAATTCTCAAAAACAGAATTAAAACATATAAAGTCGTATCATTATGCAATTTCATTTACAAGTAATATGCCAACTTTTGCTGTGACACATACAGTAGCGAACCTAAATGTATTGGCCATTATTCTGCATTGACCTGGTGACGCTGGGAATATGAAGAACAAAAAAAAGTCAGGTGTTTCACTAGTCTTTTGATGGTTTTTGCAGTAACCACCTTACATGAGAAACTGGGCAACAGGGCAGTATTCCGACATGATAACAACCACAAATACACCCCCAAGACAACCACTGCCTTGCCCAAGAACCTGAGGGTAAAGGTCAAGCATGTCTCCAGACATAAACCCTACTGAGATATTTACTTAAACGGAAGGTGGAGGAGCGCAAGGTCTCTAACAGTCACCAGCTCTGTGATGTCATCATGCAGTTGAAGGGGATACCAGTGGTAACCTGTAAAGCTCTAATGAACTCCATGCTAAAATTAGTTCATGGCAGTGCTGGAAAATAACGGTGGCCACACAAAATATTGACACTTCGGCTACATTTTGGCAATTTTCACTTAGTGGTGTACACACTTTTGTTGCCAGCAGTTCAGACATTGATGGCTGTTAAATTATTTTGACACTGTTATACAAGCTGTAGACTGATTGCTTTATATTGTATCAAAGTGTCTTATCTTAACTGCTGTCCAATGAAAATATCTAATAAAATAAAAATGTAAAGGATGTACTCACTTTTTCGGCATACTGTGTTTGAGCCATACAAATACAATTAGATTATAGAATTGTGACAAATTAGTAAAGCTTATTCGTGATTGCTTATTGTGTCATAATAAAGAGCTGTTAATCCATATAAGACTATAAAAGCCTGCCACGGCACTTGTGCAGCAAACATGTTCGAGCAAGATAAAAGGACTGTGCCAATTTAATTAATATACAGACTTGATGCTTTCGAAACAATTAAATGATGTATACCATTCATTTTCACCTCTCCTAACAAACACAGTCTACATGCTACAGGGAAATATTTGGGCTTTGTTTCAGTTCCAGCTCTCATTTGCATTTCAGTCTGTAATGATATCACACTTTAAATGTCACCATGATTTGAATCCTGGAGTTGAAATGACAACAATGGAGAATTTATAATGAACCAGTAGTACGCTCTTGATTGGCCAATCAGGACTGACAGTGCATCTGGGATAAGTGACACAAAATGCAAGTTAATTAGTGCTGGATGTCTCATTGTGCTGCTGTTTTACACCTTTGGCATGGAATGGATACTACAGAGCACAACAATCAAAAGACATGTAAAATCTATGACTGGCTGTGGTATTCTAATTTTAAACACTCTCACTGTTACAACAGCTGAAATGACGCCTGGTCTTAACCGGGTTGTGTCATTCCACTAATTAGACAAGTATTGATTCGGTTATTTGTGCCAAATACAGATTTATTATTTTTTTAGTGCTGTCATAAGAGTCAAATGATTGGCATTCAGTGGCTGCATCACTCATTCTGAGCCAGATGGATGCTCGTTAATCTCTGTATGTTTTTCTTTGTTTTCTTGTACTTTGTATCTCTTCATGACCTTTTTGTACGTTTTCAATTTCTGTAAATAATAAATGACTTCAGACAGTTTTGTTGTCATTTTTTTACCCCATATTCCTTATTTGTTTTTCACAACAGCGCCACTCTTTGTCACATGTAATGTCCTCGAACTTGTTTTTTTTAAAAGAATTTCTAAATGTTCTTCAGAGTAATAACTACCTTAGAGGTGCATAGATAATACGCTAGTGCTATAGTACTGTTAGAGCAAAGAATGCTGCACCAACTCTGGTTTGAAGATGCCAGTGGCTAATGGGAATGGGGGCTGGGCATGTTGGTCTTGGATGGTCACCATGGTAACGCATTCCCCACTCATAACCTTGCCTTGGCTTCCAAAGCAATGTAACTCTGAAAATACTAATACATCAGCAAGAGGAAAGATAGAGGAACTCAATAATTGTCCAACTGAAATCTTACATTATTGGCTTTGAGGGAAAACAATGAAAAAAGTCATAGTGGCTCAGACGAAACAGGTATTTTGTACTTAAGATCATTTAGCAAATGGCGAGAACAGTCTAAGGTGTAGGTACGAATGTGCCGATTGCAGATTTGAAATGAAATTAAACTCCATTTATGTTACAGGAAAGTTTAACATATAGTGTCAGCTTTAACTTCAAAAGAAAGAGTGAGCTACGAGGTTGTGACAAGCATAGGTTAAAGTATATTAAGTGTAAGTAATAAATATAAAGAATACATTATTATAAAGTATATGTTCTTCATAAAAATACCGTCTCATGAATTTAGTTCTAGATCATACTGTCATTTATAAAGTCTTTATATTTTGTTTAACATATTTTTTTAACTACTCTCAGACTGAATTCTATTAATTAATTCCATGACTGATTTGGACTTACTGATGAATATCTCCAGAAATGTGTTCTAGCATAATATATAACATCATAATGTTATTATATTATAACAACTATACAACATATTATTTTTATTGCTAATATTAATATACATTTATTTTCGCCACAAATTCCAGACCTTAAGCAGTTCTCTCATCATCAGCTCCAGTTCTCGCACCTTTACTCAGAACACATCAGAGGACAGTGACATTCTCCGGTTGACTCAATATTTCAATATTTTATTCATATACACCATTGACTTTTGTCCTTTTATGCTGTTTTGCTTCTTTTAATGTTGACTACTACTAAAATGCAGCTTTAATAGATATAATTTAATTTAATTAAATTTATCATCTAAGACACCCAATGAGGTTGGGTTCCTTTTCAGGTCTTTTAATGTTTAGAGAGTTTTTACCTTCCCACTTTTTTTAGGCAATGATCAAAAACATTGAAAAAATGTGACTTTGATGATTGATCTAGTTCAGACTATAATCACTGTTGTGTAGAGAAGTGTACTCTGCGGGTAATGTTATAACGTGTGCTCGAGTTCTTTCATCAACTTAATCAGCAGTCTAGATGGAGACAGGTGATGATGATGATGATGATGATGATGATGATGATCACTAACATTCTAAAATGATGACAACAGATGGTGAATTAGGACTAAATATTTTAGTTATACGAGTTAAGTTTTAATTTCACTATATCACACAAACTTTCTCATCTGCTTGATTCTAGACAGGGTCACAAGAGAGCCAAGTGCCTAATCAGTGGGTACAAGGCAGGAACAACATTAGACTGGGTGCCAATCCATCATCCATCATAGGGCACATAGACACACACACATTCACCATGTGTGAAAGCAATCATGCAATCATGGGTATTTTAAAGACAACAAATAACCTAACAAGTATACAGATTCCAAACAGGTGGGACCCAGACCACCCTACCTAAGGATTGAACTTTGAACCTTCTTGCTCTAAGGTAACAGGGCTAACCACCTAGCCACTGTGCCAACCAGATTTTTACATTTCTACACTGTTCAACTTCTACTCAGTTCAATTGGGTCCTTCTAATGAAAGGAGCCTAAATTATTAAAGAATAAACGCAGTAAATGTAAAATAATTTATATGAACTCACTAAAAAAAGAAAAGGAAAATCAGCTTCTATAGATTGCATCACTAAAACAACAAAACCAATGATGGCCTAGGACCTTAGCACAGTATTCTACGTAATATTAGCTAATGAATGAGTGAGCAACTACGATAAACATAAAAGACAAAAGTAGCTCCTCTTAATCAACTTTTAGGACTTTGTGAAAGTCTTATGTTTTAATATCGCATGCAGAAATCTAGAAAATCCTAAAGGGTGCACAGAAGTGCCTAAGCATGCCCATATAATTAAGAAGGAGAAGTCCTCTGACCAACTGTGCAATAAGCTAAAAAGACTTAAGATAAAATCTACACCCAATCTGAGATGTAACGAACAGTGTCATATGTATTGCTTTGTCCAATCTATTCCCTAGTCCAATTTTATAGGACGAGAGTTCATACTAAATGTTTGGTTGCCACTTGGCATTAATTATTAAAAAAAAATAATACATAAAAATGATATATCAATATACTTTAGCATGTGATTAAACTAATTCCTCACATAGCTATATTTCTAACCTATTTTAAACTGTATGGCTGCTTAGACATTGGTGATAGAGTTCTGAATAAATTTTACACTTAAGTGGTGCTGCAGTGAAACAGAGTGAGAGAGTGACAGTGTGTGTGTGTGTGAGAGAGAGAGAAATGACAGGAAATGAGGCACTACATCTGGTGAAGGAGGACAGAGCAGTGGGGGGAGAGATTTGAGAAGAGCGAGATGCTAATGGCTGCATCTGGAGAAGTGGAAGTCTTTGGCAAAATGTGGAGGAAGTGCAACTTTGCAGCTGATTAGTAATACTCAGAGGGAAAAGCATCAGCTAAATGATGTCTCAATTACCCATGATATTTTTTGGCAGCCACATCCTTTTTGCATGTTGTGTAATCATAATGCGAATAGCCCTCCTCTTTTTGGGCACTCACTGTTACTTGTTCTTCTAGAAAACCAAGTGGTAATTTTATTCTACCCACTTTTCTCCAATTTATTAGATGCCAATATCCAGCCTCTAGCTGGGTCACTGTGGTAGATAAGATTCGCTTCTACTAATGATGCTGCCATAAATTGCATCTTTGCAGAGTTTTAGTGAGATATTATATATATTATATTAAAGGAGAGAGACTACTGCCAACTTTCTGTACATATTTGCAATTAATACATGTCAGCGATTCACCATGTCAATCTAATTAACAACTAAGTGAGTTTATGCCATCATGCTCAAACGTGGTCTTTCAGACTTCCACACGTGACAAAATCAGCTTTCAGATAGTTTAACCGTCAACGACAGAACAAATGCAGCATTTTGAGCTTTCCAAAATATGCTAGAAAAGAATTTAGAAAGACAGCAAGCCATTAGGTTCCAAGCTTGTCATTCTAAAACTGGATCTCTCTTTTGAATTACTAAACATGGCGTTCTCCAAACACACCTGATACTGTGACATAGATCCGCATGATTGTTAAACATCATGCGTTTAATTATTCTCGACATTAAAATCCTTCCCTTCATTGCTTAAGTAATTTCAAGCTCTGTATCTCTTAGCTTGTTGGACATTAGCATACAGATGAAGCAGAGGTCAGTCAGCCTCAGGGCATTCCGGATGTTATTTGCTGGTATTTTTGGATAATCTACAGCAGTAGATCTCAAACTGTGGTTCAAGTACCACTGGTGGTATGTTGAGAATCTCAATGAGAGTGGTAAAAAAGTGCTTAGTGCCTATTTAATATATTGAAATAGTATTTATAATTACAAACAAGTAACTAATTATAATGAATAGTATTTATTTATAATTAAGGATTTTCTTTTAAACTAGAACATTCTAATTTTGTGTTAGGGGTGTAAAAATGATGTATCAAATCTGGCAAATGTGTAGATTTCTCACTTCAGAACAGGGCCAACAGAACCGGGAATAATCAGTAAACTTAAAAATACATAAATAAAAGTTTGTTACCAAGCTTTTTCTACACTGCTGACACAGATTAGGGGATATTTCAAAATGAATATAAAGAGGATCCCATAAGAACTGCTTGACAATCTGATTCTGTCCATGCCCCATCACTGTCACTGTGTTTTGTCTTGGGTGATCATACACCCTCTACTGAACAGTCAAGTTTAGAAAACTGTAGAACATTTTTCTGTCCACCCCCATGAATATATCACCCGCTACAAAATCACAATAATTGACTTTTCATCTAATTTGCGTAATCTAACAACTTTGTTTGTTTTTCTAATGGTCTTGTTTAATGATGCTTCTTTATCACTTCATGTTCATTTTAGAATATCCCCCAATTTTTGTGAGCAGTGTATTTAGATTATTTAAGAAGTGTTCACCAAAATCTTCTTAAAAACAAAAACATTGCACATTTATTTATACTATAATGAGAACAGGCAGTGTGAAAATGTACACCCTCATGTTTTGACTGCCTGACTCCCCAGATGTCTCTACTCATATTTGTAGCTTCTGCAACATAATGAGGACATCTTGCCTTTAAGGACATTATCACACACAACAACAACAAGTCAGTTAAAAACGATAACGAACAAACTTCTTAAGAATACAGGCCAAGTTAAAGGTGTGTGTACAGGGTGACAATCCATCGTAGGGCACATACACTCACATGTCCATGCCACTTTGGAAACACCAATTACCTTTACATTTGGAATGTGGGAGCAAACCTAGTTGTATATAATGTAATGTTATATATTACTAAACTTAGGATGAAATATAATATTTATTAATAAGCATATTCAGCCATTCATTATCTTCCGCTTTATCCACAAGGGGTACAACCTTAGATGAGATGCCAATCCATCGTAGGGTGCATACACACAGTCATGCACACAGTCACCCTCTAAGGGCCACTTTAGAGACACCAATTAACCTAACACACGTCTTTGGACTGTGGGAGGAAACCGGAGAGCCCAGAGTAAACCCACGCAGACATGAAGACTCCACACAGAAAGGACCCAGGCCGCTTAACCCTGGGATTGAACCCAGGACCTTCTTGGTGTGAGGCAGAGGTGCTACCCACCAAGTCACCGTGCTGCCCATAATAAGCATATTATGTATAACAAATGTAAAGTAAGTTAGAATTTAATTGAATGTGCTTTTTGTAATTCTTATATAATGAAAAAATAAATTCATCTGGCCTCCATCTTATCCCGTTCTTTACTTGGACTCCGTCGTCTTGGTCTTTTAATTAATTATACCATGCAGTCCAAAACTGATCGCGACTAATCATGAAAGTTAAACAAAAGCAATTATTAAACTATCTCTAACTTTGAAATAGACAGTATTGTAATTGTACTTGTGTTCATGCACACTAACGAAGACATATCTGTTCCTTCCTTCACGTGCCATTTGCTGTTTATTTGGCCATCATCTCTCTCACATACAGACTGTACCCAGCATATGGGGTGGCCGTGATGCAGGTGTGAAATTGAATCACACTGGTGTATGTGAAGACGTCCAGCCTGCGTGAACCCAGAGAGGAACAGTCACCACGGCTGGGAGATTGCGTCTCACGGCTTTCAACGACACTTCAGATGTGCTAAGCTTCTCACTGAGCTGTAAACACAAAGCACTGAGAAGATGAACGTCAGACAACCGGAGAATAGGAAAGGACAGGGGCAAAATACAGGGTATGAGTTACAAAAAAACACTACAGTTTAGGATCTAAAGTTCTCTCAAAAATGTGCATACCTACATTTCACTTGAGCATCGAGTTAATTATATGACCATGGTATTACATTCACTCACTCTCCATGCCTGCTTAAATCTATTTCATGCTACACAGGGATCTGCAAACACGGGACGGCTTGATAGGAAATAACCATTGCCAGTCCATCGCAGGTCATACGCACACCCACGCACACTTTCATTCATACTGGGACACTTGAGACTGTAACTGACCTAACGTTTTTATGATGTGGTAGGAAACCAACCATAGAACATTCAAACTCAACACAGCAACTCAGCAGTGGCCAGGCCGGCACTCAAAACAGGGTTCCTGAATTTTTGAGATCCCACGTATATTAAAAGATGCCAACAAGAACCACTAAGTCTAGGTTTGATATCTGAAGAGTTCAGCATTAAAGTCAAGTAGGAAAAGCTGACCCACTCTCTGCTGGATATCAGTCTTATTGAACTAACCTTAAAAACATGCACTGTTGCTTTTAGCTGCTCTGCCATAGCCAACAAGTCAAAGCCATCTTTTATTCTGACTGATAGGTTCACTTTAATAGAGTGTCCTCAAAACAAATGATCAATTAGTATATTTAAATGGAAAACAAATTCAGAACGTGGATGAGAAAGGAAAGAATGAGCGATACTGTGCAGGTTTATTCACATCTATAGTACTGAGCATGGTGGAAAGTGAGCTTCAGGAGAGGCTGATAAATGAGAATGTAATTGACACGAGGGTACCTCATCTACTAATTGAGATGAGAAAGTAAATCACTGTTTGGTTGTGTCGTGAGTAAGGGGGATTAGCTTTCCCCTAAAAATCAATGCCATCTCAAGTGCTGTGTTTGGCTTGTTTTCTGCTAGTGTGAGAGTTTGAAACAAACTCTTTTTACAGATGCAATGTAAGGTGTGAACACACCAGAGTTTAAATATGCGGCTGACAGACACAGCAGTTTATCAGATGGAGACCAGATGAGCTCTCAGGGGTTTGTACAGATCAAAAGATAACAGATTAATTAGTGAACCCCATCTGATGACACTGATTTAAAACATAAGGCCACAGAGAGAAATGGGAATTTATTTATTTTGTTTTTCTGATATATGCTAAGGACTTGGTTACAACCCGTTTGTAGAAACTGTACTGTAATGTAGCCAATTAACTAAATATACAAAAGACTAAATGAAAACGCTTCCATTTTGTATTTTCCTCGAAATTAATCAAATGATTTACATAACAAATGACAATGAGTCTTACAATCATCAGGAGATTTAAGACTACTTTTTAATATAGCTGTACTATCATATGGTTATATAGAATATGTATTCATAATAACTTTGTGTTTAGTTAAGTCTGACTGTCAGTGACTTTTTTCAGTCATATGACCCAAACAGTAATTTTATTACTATTATTGTAATTGCACTTAAAATTTAGATTAATTATAACCAACTTGTACTTCATATTTTTAGCTTTCATTTGTATTTTCATGCTTTTGTCACTCTAATCAACTAGAATCTAATCAAATTAGTATCTTCTGATTAAAGACATTGTAAAGTGTATATGATTTTCTCCACCCTGTTTTAGCCCTACTGATCCTGGCCTGTCCCGAAATTCACTGGGTGCATGCAGAAGCTTACCCCGGACTGACCACCAGTCAAATCCCAGTGCTCTACAGTGGTCACTGTTGCAGAGATGATCTTCCTGTACAGCCTAAGAAATGTCCAACATGCAAATTTGAAAAATGCTTTGCATTGACTGGGGTAAACTTAATGCCTACAACGGTCCAACTATTATTTATTCACAACCATTGCAGGTGCTGTATAAGAGCTGGAGATATGTTATAGCGGTATGGTTTTCTAACAATAATAATGGCAAATCAGGAACCTCGGAGGAACGTACTGTACTAGATTACGGCCAGATGATGAATGTTCAGAAACAAGATAAGACACACCTACTGTTGATCACATTTCTAACGTGACATCATTATTTGGAATGTCATCATCTCATTCCATCTGAAAAGACTTACCTTTCAGACTGAACCTTTTTATTTCAAGAAGAATTTGACAGAAAACATAAGTAAGCCACCCAGAGAGTTTTACTACTCGGTAGCAGAAATAAAAGCAAAAAACACAAAATACGCAAAAGGTTTTTCATGAATATAACCTGAAAGCAGTGCAGCCATGAATTAAAAATGAAGATACTACAAATAGAACTAGCTGCAGAGCTTGAACCATCTGTGGCGTCTCAAGGAACTTTACCCTGTGTGTATTTGTGTTCTTGTTCCAGTTATATCTTAAAATGACAAAGCATCGCGCTGTTGTTGTTTGTATTAACACTTGGTTCAGTTTTGTTCGATCTTAGAATTATTTACCCACTGCATGTGATTCAAGCAAGAATTTTGGTATCCATCTCCACACCTCATTGCAGAAGTACCAATTTGGACCATGTAGATAATGAAGTAAACATGATCAAGCATCAGTAAACATGATCAAGCGAGATGATGTCAAGAACATTCAAATGCACTTGAAAGCACACGGTGACCCTCACCAAGAGAAGTGGATGGAAACAGATTGACAGTCAGTCCACGTATAAATAAACCCCACATCTCATCCAACAAACAGCATTAGAACTGTATAAACCTGACTGTTGCTTACTCCAAGAGCAGGGCTGTAGACATTAGACTGATTTTAAAATGTCTCTGTCTTGTTAGTGTCTTAGTGACTTGTCTCGGTCTCTGGGATTAATCTTCTGAGATTCATGTTCAGTCTTGTTGAAAAAAATTGTGCAGTTCTCTTATTATTTACTTTAAAAATACATTCCTCTAAAGTATAAGTGCAGTTTTCCTTACCAGTTGGTTAATGGTTAAAAACAGTTGGATTAAAACAGCGCCATACAATGCATGCAATGCTGGCAGCACAAGTGCGGGCAATTTAAAACGCCGAGCAACTGTGCCAACTTTGGGGATTAACAACATTTCAGTACTATTTGTATACCAGCAGATTTGTTATGTGCTTTAAAACAATAGAAAAATTATACTTTGCAAAACGTCGAAACAGATGTGGAGAGCAAAGTAATGGCTATTGTGACGTTGTTCTCTTAAAAAATGCAGTTCATCCTTCATCAGTACACAGTGCAATTACAGCACTTATTGCAGCGGGTGGGAGGAGCTCTAAAGGGGTGCGTGGTAAACTTGTTCAAATCTCCAATCCTTGGACCCGACAAAGGTGCCCATAAGCTTTGAATTTAAAAACAGGTTAGGATAATGTGGTAAAAAAAAAAAAAAAAAAACAAATTTGTTGACAGATTATGTCAATTTAGACTGAAAAATTGAATCTAGCAATTCCTACCTTTACAGAACGCACTAATCTGTCTCCACTTTTTCAATGTACCTGCTGATTGATAGCGAGTATATTGGCATAGCAAGTTTGGCACACACAAGTGTGTTGCATATTGGCTGCAGCTGAAAGGATTTTATGATTTGTTACACCTTTCCGTTGAGGTCTTCCTTTCAGCAGGTATAGGGAACTTGATCAGCACTTTTAAGGCCAAACGCAATAAATGCACTCAGGGGGCATTTCCATTTACAGTAAGATTTCATGGGGCACTCTAATTCGAAGCAAGAGAATACAAATCCGCTCTGACATTTTTTTAAGTTGCAATATAGTGCTGTGTTTTCATATTTCAGTAATGTAATTATGTCTAGATTTATAATGGCACAGACACAAGGCACAGCAGGCTATGTGGGGGATAAAACAGGATGCTAGTTCGCTTGTGTGAGACTCCATTGTGGCCCTCACTAGGACAAGAGGGGGTTAAAAAAACAGTTGCTTCTTGCTGCTGACAGCAGACCTCCACTTCAAACCTGATTATATTTTACTTGGAAAATGCATACAGTGGGATTGTCCATGACCAGGGGCTAAAAAAGGTATTCCTTAAATGATTTAATAGCTAAAAATTATGCCAGCTTTTATTGGGGTCAGCAAGGCAGAGCATAATGCTGTCACCAATGTCAGACACAGTCTGGTATCAAACATGAAGAAAAAGGTATGGCTTTTTTTATGTTTAATTGTGGCTTTAACAAATACAGTGTATGATCTAAGGAAGTAGTAATGCCAGGTGGGCATAGCAGGGTTGCAGAGATAATTAAACACTGCACCCATCATCCATGCAGGAAAGGAAAACAGACAGATGATAATACAAGTGCTTGATTACAAACAAACCAACAAACAGGTAATGTTAATACAGACACTGATGCTAACAATTCTAACAAACATGGGTTATAAAGTAGCGAAGAACACAAACGAGTGTGTTAACTGGCTATTGACAATACGAAGCTAAATGTGCTATGCTAATAACAGATACTAGCAAAAGCAATTGTAAGACAATGCTAATACAAATACAAAATAAATGACACAAGTCACGTTACATGAAATAGGAACAAGAGCACACAAGATGAGGAATATTACATAAAGCAGAAAACAAAAAAAGAGCACTGGAACGACAGGAAAAAGTCAGGATCAGGAAACAGGAACCAACTAACAAAGTCAATGAGACGAGACCCAGAAAGAAAGTAAACAAAAAGCAGTGTTTTTATAGGAAAAGCACAGCACGATGTAATTAAGTGCCTGCTGTAGAAAGAGAAAAAGGGTCAGAAGGGGAGCCATGTAGGATGATTCTGAAAGAATTAACATTCAAGTGTTTATCTTTCTATATTCTTATTCTGTATTTTATCTAAAGATTTATTCATTTGAATAAATGTCTGTCTACCAGCACAGATCTTGACTGTGCCATGTGGCCACAGCTTCTGCCCTTGCGCTTCAACCCTGATATTGACAAGCACATAGCTGAGATAAGCACTTGAATAGCTGTAAATAAGCTAGGCAAACACCACTTGGCCATTCAAAGTCACTTGTGTTTGTGCATGTTTCCATAGTACCCATAGTCATGCTTCTCAGCAGTCTATTAGCCCATATTAGCGGTAACCTGGGTCATGTCCCAAAATTGCCATCAAGCTAGGTTGGGCATCATATACTGGCACAATTCGCTATTTTTGAAGGAGGAGAGGTTGGTCCAGGGTACAACTGCTAATTTGGAATCTGGAATTAATATCTTAATCTGTGCTTCATCTATCCATCAGATCTCTCCACCAACTTATGATCTATGTCAAACAAAACATTATATTAAACAAGGCTGTTCATTTACAGTAAAAATGCTATAGTGGTTCAGTGGCAGGTGAAATTTCTAGGGTTATATATTAAATTATGGGCATTTCCAAAACTTTACGGCCAAATAACCGGGTAAAAGATGTTACTTTTAGGGGTATAAACATCCATTAAACTGTTGTTGTTGAGAGGGTCTTTAGTCTCATTCTTTGTAGGTTATGCAACCCTAAGTGACAAAAGTAAGCCATGAATAAGGTCATCGTTCTGAAAACAGCAGTGTACATTCTTTTCCCTGTTTCTTTGAGAAACCAAGACATATTTTAAAATACATGGTGTGGATATGTGTAAATAAGGGATTTTATTTGCATATATTTGCATTAAATGAACAAGATAAGAACTGAAGTGGCTCAGCTGACAGACCACTATCTCCAGGACTGTGATGAGGCAGAGATTAAGGTAACGAACGATTAACCAAACCATACAAAATATCATCCAGGCACTGCCAAACTGCCACTGTTATGCAACACAATTGTTAACACAGCCTCCATGAGATCACAAACAGAATCTGGCTTTATCTTTAAGTATGCGGTTCTGTAGCATTCCAGGTCTTTTGTTCATGACACCACTGCAAATAAAGAGGACAGTGGCTAGTTGACAAAAAAGACCACATCAGCCTTAAATAAATCAATAATATGTTTTACCCATAACAGCCTTGCAAATATGTTGTTCATGCCAGCTTCTCCCATACCCAGAACAGGTGAACTTGCTGCCCCACCAATTACAGAATTAAATTTAACATCCCACCCCATCGTATTTACTAAACTACAGTATAATAGTCCAGTCAGTGCTGTTTCTGCAGCATGGCTTTATCTGTTGCCCAGTATAGATCAGGTGCTGGGTGTTTTCCTGTTCCCATCTCCATTTTCTGTCAGAGAGATGAGACGGTGTCACAGATAATAAATAGCCTATGTGACAGGGAATTGTCACAATGTATAACAGATGGCCTTTTGCCATGAAAGGGTTGTGCTGATGGAATAAAGAATATGCGGCTTGTTTCTGTGTGAATGAGTCTGTGTGTGTGTGGGAGATGGAGCGAGGCATACCTGTACCAGGTTGAACGTATTGTCAGATGGCAAATCGTTTGGCTGACTGTGCTCCATTTTCCTACGTTACTCTTGCTCTTGTAAAATGTATGCTTAGTGGGAAAAATAAGACTCCATCCATGGCATCTGTTTGAATACCAGTGACAGCTGAAAAATGCTGGCATATTCCTTTATTTCTGCACTACCCTCGTTACGATATGCCCCACTCTTTCCATCCCTCTCTCTGCTTCGTCCGTCCTTTCTGTTTCTAGCTTTATATGTTTTGACAGGTATGGCAGTTTTCCAAAATGTTCCTCTATGAGCCCTGTTGCTCACCTCCTGTAGGAGGCTCCTCCCCCCAAATTCAAGCTTAACAACTGGTTTTGTCATATATATTCTATTTAATGGTATGCATTTTGTCTTCCCAGACTGATATATACACAGTCATTAGGAAGAGCTTCATATGACGTGTTACTGAAGTACCATATGGACCATATGTACCATATTTCCTCTCATAGTCCAAAGACGTTTGTTAAATTAATTGGTGTCTTTAAAGTGTTGCTAGTGTATGAATCCATATGAGTGTGTGTGCCCTACATTGTATTGGCTCCATGCCTAGGGTTGTTCCTGCTTTGCACCCTGCGCCACCAGAAAACCATCGGCTCTCCCGTGATCCTGTCTAGTACCAAGCAGATAAGTAAGTGAATGAACAAATAACGTTCAGATTACAGGAATATTGTTTGTGGATGACCTTATTAGAGATGGGCTCACACCTCCTACTCAGCGCAACAGTGCTGTAACACCCGAATGAACACTACAGACACAAGAGCAACCAAAAGTATCTGAAAATAGTGGAGCAGTATTTTATTCAGTAAATAAGCTATTGCATTCTTTATTTTATTCCCAAATAACCAGCAAGGTAAATAAATATGGGATTCATGTGAATTAGTCCATGCCTAGTCCAAGTCTTAATACAATAAGCTGTATTTTCCTAATTTAGCATGTGTTGGTGCAATCGAAAGTCCTGAAAAATTTCAATCTTTAAGTCATTAAAGATTTTTTTCTTCTTACCACAGTAGGTTTACCGAGATTTGCAAAAAAGGCCTTAAACACAAAAAGGAAGAGGCATTTGACCTTGTTTACTTACTGAGATTTGGGTACTTCCCTGGAAGAGAGATCGAGAGAAAAGGAAAGACATGACAAAGATTAGGAGTGACAGACTAGGGCTGGAAGAAGGGATAGGAATACATACACTAATGAAGCAAAATGACCTAATTTGTCTTAGAGCAGATGACATTCTGCTCTGAAACGTCACTAGTAACACACAGGGGGTTCTGTGTAAAAGTGCAAATGCATTCAGTAGAAGATTAGCATAGCTCCGGTTAGTCTGCTGTGTGCTAGAGTCAAAAAACTGCACATAGTAATAATCCCACAAGTTCTAGATTGGAATGAGTTGTGTTGATCTGGCCTTCCAGTCAGTGTCCAAAATTCAGTGATGTCCTTTAGACTATGTCATGTGGTTTCTCTTGAAATGGCTCTGATATTGACATTCTGCTCAAACGTTACTGTTAACGTTCTTGTTGGTGAATATGTTTTGATCTTCCCCTTACAGTTGAAGCTTGACCACTGCATTGCTGTTACTTGCTCAAGTATTTAGGTATTTTGTCTGAACCACTGTGCTGATGTGCCTAGTGTTAGTGTCATGCTCTCTGTATTACTTCTTCTTAATCACTTATTAAGGTGCAAGTCAAAAGGAGATCCGGTTTTTAGGCTGGAAAATATCCTGAATTGAATTATTTCATCTTATTTCAGAGCATCAACCTGGGGAGAAAAAGCTCCACACAGACAGTTACACTGTCTTTGGTCCCTAGAGACATGTGGCACCGATAACAGAAAGTAGAACTGTATGGATTTTTCACAAATGTGGAAACTATTATAATGAAATTATTATTATACAGGTAAGCACTTGAAAAAAATGGTGCCAAAAAGTAAACTTGTAACTTACACTTGCTGTATCTTTCTTTGACTGTTGTGTGCCCAGCAGTTATTAAGCTCATGGTTTGTTTGCCCAGATCTAATTTAAGATTGACCCAAGAGAAGGCTGCTGGAGATGTATGACAGAGAGAAAGACAGGGCACTAATTTAACAGGACATCCAAAATGACAGGGTATATGTGATTTGCCTTCTGTTCATAAAATAACAAGGAGGGAAAAAGCTGACAGATATCAAAACATGAGAGAAAGAGAGAGAAAGAGAGAGAGAAGTAGCCAACGCTTAACGTTATTACACTCTAACTTTACTCTCATATCTCCTTTTTCCATCCATTTACCCTCTTGGAGCCACTGTTCCAATAAAAAAATCCCTTCTATGCTCCCCACTTCCCCAATCTCCTCTCTCTGACCCTCTTTCTATGAGCTAAGCCATTATGACAGGCTTGGGTTTTGGCAATGGTGAGTCTGTTTAAGCCGGAGGTCTGCAGCGTATGCTTCACACCAATACCACACCAAAAAACACACACTTTCACACCCACACATACCCTGCACAATCATCAGCACACCATTCTGCAAAAACGCTGATCTTTTGGATTTAGGCAAAGTTTATTGTTGGAAAAAGTTTAAGTCTGATTTGAAAAGCATATTTGAGACTTCTGTATATAAGGGATAGAATATAAACAAAAGAGCTCAAATGTTTAAGAGAAATCGAACAAAATGAAACTTCAAGCAGAATGACAAACGAACCTTGCAACCCTTTAGAAATGTCAGCCCAGACTAACTTAAAATAGAAATGGCCTGCTTAATAAACGTCTAGTGGACTCCAAAATGTCCTTGCATGTCAGCAACGGCTATGGAATTCCCTGAAGAAGACCTCCAGGTGTTTTCATTGATTCAGCAATTCTGTCATCCACTACTGAATAATAATAATAAAAAGAAATCACGGTGCGTTACCTGACCGGTGGGTCAGTTTTATATAACCTGTTCTGTTCCGATCACATCTAAACATTTTACAGTGCATGATTCCGACAGCAGCACAAACACAGCCATACAAAAACAGCTTTAATTCGGAAATCAGTTTGTGCATGAACAGCGCTTTAAACATGGCTCAACCAAAAGTGCCAATTTGCCAAAGTGCCAAATTGATTTATATAGTGCTTTTTACAAATGGAGCATTGTCTCAAAAGCAGCTCTACAATATAATTTTATCTTAAAAGGCCAGCAAGCTTAGAGCGACAGTGGAAAGGAAAGACCTTGGGAGCACCAATACTCAAAAAGAGACCCATCCTCCTTGGGGGTGCCATAGATGTGAACTAAAATAGTTAAATTTGCATTCATAGTAAAAGTAAGTAAATAATAACAATTACATTAAATTATTTACATTTTTAAGATATGGAATCCTTAGTGGAAAGTCCTTGGAGGGAGTTGCACTGCACTCTGGTGTGGCCCGGGCATGGTGGGACTGGTTTCTGCTGTTTGTTTATGAGATCACATCTGATGGACATTCCTGATGAGAAAGTGTGAGAATTCAGTTGTGTTTTGAGTGCTACTAAATAACTGAATATTCTCTTTATATATAGCACTATATAGCACATGACTAACATAGCCAGTTTTTAGTGTGGAAGAACTTCAGGGCATGCTGTTTACAATAAATAGTAAAAATGAGACAACTGAAAATCCAACAAAATCCAGAACAACGAATTTGATAAGACATTTAAAACAGCATAACCCTGCCGAACATGCCAAATATCACAAAACTAACAAAGGCAAAGCGGCTAAAGCTAGCAAGAGCACAAGCCAACAGCTGGTGCTCCCTTTCTTTAGCTGAATAAAATGTTTCTATAAGCTGTAATTTATAATTCTTAAAGAAAAAAAATCATATGTAAGCATTCCAATTGCTGCATCTCTACTGAGCAGTCATGCATTCTGACTTGCCATTAGTGCTGTTTGTTTCATTATATAGTGTGTGAGAGAGAGAAAAAAGTAATTAGGTGAGCACACTGCCATGTCACATGCAAATCTGTCTCAGGGAAAAGACAAGCACTATCAAAGTCAGTTCCTCTCAGCGCAATAATGCAAGCACAGCCACTTCTCCCATTGCGGGGCTTCACAGGCGATATTTTTGTGAGCGTAGCACTTTGCTCTTGCTCTCCTCCGCTGATGATAAATCACAATGCACCAAAGACAGATTTTTTTTTTTTGATAGGACAGAAGTATATGCAATTAAGGCTTATCGCCAACTTTTAAACACGCTGTCCGCAGAACAGGCCGCTGCCATCTGTACTCTGTCATTAGCTGATAACTTTGTGTGCAATTTTGAGCTGGCATGAGACTTGTAAAGCTGTATCCAAGGCATTAACACAGTCATTCAAGAAAAGCCCCTTCTCCCGAAGTTCTGCATGGTAAATCGTGAGTGTCCAACAGGGCCGAATAAATTACTGCCTGAAAGTGACATTATAGCATTATTATGTAAGAGGTAGGGTCACTTTTTTTCCACGAAAAAAACATGGCTTTTAGGAAGCCACTTAAACAGCATAGAACAAATTGGAGGAATTAATAAGATTAAAATATAATACAAAAAAAATGTTTACGTGTCAGGTACAACTTGCAGGTTCAATAAAGCATAAACATTAAACTGAAAATGATGGCAAAACACTGCACCTATCTTTGTACTTCATCACTTACAGGTTAATAACCTTTAATATCCAGCTTGGGATTTTTTTGTTAGGTTTCTGATGCCCAAATACTGAAAATGGACTACAAATACATGGTTTAAAAATAGCACACTTTAAAAATATTAATCATGGCGTCCTTTGGAAACACCTCCATTAGTCACATTTAAACATGACTCAGTATTTGTCTCATTTACCTTTAAAGGGTGGAGGTTTGTCAGTTGTTTGTGTGTGTGTGTGTGTGTGTGTGTGTGAGAGAGAGAGAGTGAGAGTGAGTGAGTGAGAGAGTGAGAGTGAGTGAGTGAGAGAGTGAGAGTGAGTGAGTGAGAGAGAGAGAGAGACAACCTTACCACTTGCTTGATGTGTTTAGAGACTTTTTTGTACAACTTGCTCATATCTGTTTACAGGACATTTCTTTACCCATTTATAATAATCTGTGAGTGGCATTTGTAAGTGTAAGTGCCTGTCCTATTGTAAGTAGTACTCCTCTGTTTGTCCCTCCACTACCTGTATATTCTCATTAACCTATAACTACGTGAATTGGTTCATATTCACTCAGAGTCTTGATTTCATCTGGCTTATCTTTTGTGCTTCTTATAATACAATCTGTCAATTTAACTTGACATCAAACAAAAGTATAATGTCCATCAGACCATCTTGTTACCGCTTTCCCCTTTACACTGTTCTAACAGTACATTACTGTATTTCTGAAATTGTTTTAAAATACGGTATCATCAGGGATGCTATAAGTATATAAGTAATCAGTATTCCACTCGTTTCCAGTTGTATCATACTTTGCACACAGCTTTCTGGTAAAAAAAAATGTCATCTTTATTTACATCACAGTAGCATAAAAACACAATGTCTGGTCAATATCCATTTAGATAAATCTCTTATTTTACAGAACACAGTATGATTGTTAGATGGAGCAATCTGTAAATGAAATGACCAATCCTACTACAGTTAACTATTTCAGTTTCATGTTCAGTAACAAACCCTACTTTTAAGAGGATTCACTGCTGGTGTGTTTGTGACGTTTGACACAGATGTGTTAGACATAAAGGCCACGCTGCATTTCTGTCACATACAGTTAAAGTATTTCCTTCTGTTCTTATAAGCAAAACATGTGCCCAGTTCAGTGAATCACTTGAAGCTAATGCCTAGCCAGCATGTTCGTCTGTATGCATAGGTGTTGTTTATGAGGTCATGCTGCTGTTGGGCTGTAATTAAAGCAGATATTTGAACACAAAACACAAGAGAATGAATGGGCGTCTAGAATACTTTCTGTACTGAATCATGCACAACACTGTCACTTTTACTTACTAGTTAGATACAGGGAAACAGAGATACATGTCTGATCCATTAATATCAGGATAACACACAATAACATCACCACCACCCCATCGGTGTTACTGCAGTGCTGAGAATGACCCACTACCCAAATAGTACCTGATCTGCGAGGGTCCTGACCATTAACAAAGTATGTACGGAAACAAATAGACTACAGTCTGTAATTGTAGAACTACAAAGAGATTCTATACGGTGAGTGAAATGGACAATGTAGAAACAAGAAGGTGTACCTAATAAAGTCATAAGTGAGTCTACATATACTGTATACACATTTGGTATACTTAATAATGTATTTGGAGACTGGTAAAGACGTCCCTGAGATCATATCTGTGTCTTAATTGTCTTATTAATTAGAAGTGGTTTTTATAACTGTTTGTCTGCACAGTGTATAAATATACACAAATGGGAAGTAAACACATTTGAGCCAAACTGAGTAAACCTTGTCAAGTTTGTTGATTGGAGAAACAGGGATTTTAATTGAATCTAGCAAGTGTCTCTCTCGAAGCTGCCTCGTTAGTGTTATTATCTTGAAGTCGTGACTGAAGACATAAAAACAAACAATGTAAATTTATCTGTAAATGTGACCGATTAAAGAAATGGGCGTTTAATCAAATTCCAAATAAGATTTTTTTTTTTTTAAACACATGGTGTCCAAACTGCAGCTTAGAGAGAATTTTTCCTATATTTGGTCATTGGTAAGAAAAGTATGGATTCTATTTGACACATTATACTTATTATAAAAGCAAAATAAAACCAAAGGAGGTTTGGTCATATGGTTTAGAAATTAGTTAATTTCCAGGGCATAGTTTTTCCACAGTTCCTGGAGGCTTTTACTCAGGAGTAACACTCGATAGAAGACACATGTCTATATTTTCTTTAATTTCACTGTTATGCATGCAAAGGCAACAATATTAAACATATTACTGGTGATTTACTTTTCTTACCAGGATACATAACCTAAACTCTTTGGTTAAATTGGATGAAGAATCTGTGATAACGTTGGAATATTTCGGTCTCCAGTGGGCCTGGGGAACTTAATAGAAAAAACGGCTGCATAATTACAAGCATTAAGTGTAAAGGCACCAATAAATGTACCCAGTGCTTTCATTAATAACACATTAATTTATTTTAAAATTGAACGTATACATGGTTAGATTTCTTTCGTGCGTTCAGTGAAAGTGAGCCAGTAATTCTGGGGCCAAATATGAAATGCCTTCATAAAGCTCATTGAGCATGATATATTTTATGCACACGCAGTACAATGGGACAAAAAAAATGGAATGTGTTTGTGTTGTGAAGCTCAGCCCTGTCTGTGCCCTTTGTCCATGTGGTCTATTGGCTCCAAGATGACAAATGTGCACTAATCTCTTATTGATCTGACTCATTCTCTTCCTGAAACCCACTTAAGGCAGAGGATCTGAGCCTAGGCTCAGTCGAAGCCTCTATCAATGCTCCTCTCATTCTATCACCTACACTGCACTCTTCCAGTTTACATACGAATGTATGTATTGTTTATGAACAAATGCTGATTTGTACACTTGAGCAACACTGTCACTACGATTAAAGCAATCAACCACATATACATTGTTAGGAAATTACAAATATAAACACGTTAAAAGTTCTTTTACACAGCAATATTTACTTTGTTCCTGCTTATTGATGCTAATAAGTAACAGCTCTTCATTTCATCAATGTTAATTCCACCAAAATGTGTTTTAGTCTTCATGTATACAGCTAAGTAATAAGATTACAGTAAATCAACCAGTCCCAGGAGGCCAGTCCTTGTAATGTTTTCATAAGCATTGCAATCGTATTAATAATACATCAAATACACAAATAATAGTCACGTGACATTAAGTCTACAGTCAAATCACTTAACTGAATGTACGTTATGTATACAAAACATCCAAAGGGTTGTTTGTCTAAAAGGATTTTGTACTAGATTTTGGAACATGTTTGTGTCCATTTGTTTATTTAAGATTGCATCAGCTTCAGTGTGGCTAATGATGACAGGAACAAATTTATTTACCAGCACATAATTCATAGTCATATTAATGGAATATGACATCAGGTTTAGCATAGTCAATTTAACCTAATGTGTATCTTGTTCCTGTGGGAGTAAGAGGAATCTTGAGAACACAGGCTAAGGCCAGGATTGAATCAGGGAAGCTGGAGCTGTGAGGCAACCATGCCAACCGTTGTGCCAGTAACAATAAGCCCTGGCTCACTTTTGGCATTCATATTTTTGATATTGGCAGCACAGGGAGCAAGGTAGGAACCTAGTGTGCATATGACTTCAATCCATCACAGAACATGCGTGCACACACACACACACACACACACACACACACACACACACACACACACACACACACACACACACACACA
>JAUZST010066789.1:0-48741 GCA_034779995.1 Parotocinclus haroldoi | reverse complement strand
CTTGGCCTGTCATGCGCAGTGCGTCGGATTCGTACAGCCGTTGCTAGAGGTATGTGTCAGTGTTTTGCACATTAGAAACAGGATACTTTCCTTTATGGTGAACGTTACGTGTTTAGTATTTAGTCATAAATAAATAAAGCAATAATTACGAATTCGTATATTAATCTAGATGTTTTTTTAAAAGCATAAACGTGGCTGGGTTTTAAAAATCATATTTAGGTTTGATACTGAATCAAACAAGATTCACGTGAACGGCTGGAAGAAGTTTTACCTTTTTGTTTGATCAAGCAATCGCGTCCCTCCCATTTTTATTAGTTACAACTGATCAAAAATCATTTTGCATCGTTACACAATGGCTGTTTGCAGCAGTCTTGCGATTCTTTTACATACTGCTGCTGCCATGCTGTCACTAAAAGGATTTTCACTTTTTGTAAATTATTTATAAAGATGTATAGCAACGTATGTGCTTAGATATTTACTTTAATTATTTAAGTCGTGCGAGAATACAAAAAATTGCTTTGCACGCGCGGTCTGGTAGATTAACGAAGAGTGATTCAATCGAACCGTTTGAGCGAACCGAGTCATTTGCATCGTTTATGGATAACCAGTTTAGGGAACAAACTTAAATATGGCATAAGTCCTTTGCACAGGTAATGCAGTTTGGACTTCCACCTGCAGACACAGTGAATGGAAGACTGTTAAAAGCTTTCCTACTGGTGAGTCGATTCAGTTAAAGATCAGTAATCAGTTCTTGTATCATTTTGGCATTATTGTCTGAATGCATCAGCTCACTGAACATAACGCTGTACACAAAAACAAGGTCTGGATAAAAGCTCAAAGTCACAGGACATTTTTGGTTTGCACCTGATGTACACACCTTTACCTTTGTTTGCTCAGACCGTTTCCCTCAGCCTGTTGATGCTCCCGCTGCTGAGGATTGTGGGATTGCGTACGTTCTCCATGGCGACTGAAGCGTATTCCTCGGGCACTCACTCTGCAGCCTTCGTCACCTGCCCCAACGACACAGTGGCTAAAGATCTAGCCAGGTACAAGTGCAGCTCCCTGCTCTTCTCTACACTGCTCACCAAAATGAATCGAATCATGAAATCTCCTCTCATTTCCATCAGCAGTCTATATAATAGATTTGAAAGTAACAATGGTGTGATCAGAACCATAAGATCTTTCTTTCTATGTTTCCAAGTAGCTCTTTAGTTTACTGAAATGTATATTAAAAAAGTTACATTTTACTTTATTCCATTGAATCATCTCATTATTATTATTATTACTTTATATAATGCTTGGGTTTGGTGAGTCTTAACAAAGACTGTTGATTAACCATGTCTGAGGGAGGGGATGCCACATAGGGGATTGTTCCCTGGTGCTTTAACAGTGACCCCTTCTGAGACTTCCTGTTGAGGGAACACATGAAACCTGGAATAGTCTTCGGATTTCTTCGGAGCTGTGACTGAATTAATAATAATAATAATATAAAAAATGTAATCTAATTGTATAATTACAATTACACATTGTATTATAGTTACACAAGTCAATGGCAATTTAGAGACACCAGTTAGCCTAACACGCACGTCTTTGGACTGTGGGAGGAAACCGGAGTACCCGGAGTAAACCCACACAGACACGGGGAGGACCCAGGCCGCCCCGCCCTGGGATCGAACCCGGGACCTTCGTGTCACCACGACAAAAGTGAAACAAGACAATCAAATCTTTTATTATTTTTTTATACGTACTTTGCCTCGTTAGTAAATGATAAACCTACCAATAAAAAGAGATCAAAATGACTTCTCACTGCGCCGCATTGTTTCCGCTGAAGAAATAAAAATATACAAGAACAAAAAAAAAAAAAAAAAATATATATATATATATATAAATAAAACCTCTCGGGTGCACGCGCACTCGTCCATCCCTCCTTCCTCGGTGCGCGTGCACGAGCCTCTCTGGCTTTTCTCTCAGTCACTCAGTAGGACTGGTGTTGCGCGCGCGCGCCGCTCGGAGCGGGAGACGGAAAAATCAAAACAGCAAGAAAAGCGAGCGGAGGAGGTAAAAACAGGCCGGGGGGAGCGAACGGATAAAGTGCGAAAAGAGGACGGTTTGGGAAGAAAAGTGGACGCTGGTGCGTTCCGTGTCGCCTTGTCAACTCGCAGCATCGCTTTTCTTTGGTTCCCTCTTGAGAAACCGGACTTTTCGCCAAGGTTGACGAAAAGGTTTCGCACCGGAACGTTAGCTTAGCCGGTTGTTCGAAGCGAGGGGAGATAACCGTGAACGGTGTCCAAACTGTAGCAAGTTCACGGGACAACTGGGGGCACGCCGGCGCGTGCGGTTCTGCTGTAAACTTGTGGTTTTGCTGACGGACTGCAGACTCGTTCGTCCTCGGTCGGTAACTCCCGTCTTCGGTTTCCTGCTTAGTGGTTCCGTTGTAAGGAGTTTTACGTGTAATTTGCTGAACTGACCAGGCACGGAAACGTCCAGCTCTCTGGTTCGAACCCGAGCTTCTTCAGCGCACGGATGGCAGCGGAAGCTGCGATGAAATGAATGGAGCTTCATCAGGAGGAACCACTTTAAGCTGACGTGACTTCTTGCAGATTCAGAGATTGACCTCCCCCAAAAAAAGGCAAGTCCAAGATCTAACTGGAAAGAGTGGGATTTGAGCTGAACCTGATGACCGTTCTGGATTTATCTCATGAGCTTTCGGTGGCATCTGAGCTCTTCAAAACAGGCTGGAATGAACGAGACGTGATCTGAACCTGATCTGGATCTGGAGTTTGTCCTATACACTCCTTTGCTGTTGCATGAACTACTACTATCCTGAACCCCAGTTCGGGCTGTGACACCACACACATTTAGGACATTTCGTGTCCCCGCGGTGTCCGGCGGCGGCCCCCGGCCAGGCTGCCAGCGCGTTTTTGGACCGTCTTCTAACTTTCCAGGGCTGCCATGGAAGAGTGGAGGCAGTGTGCCCGGTGGCTCATCGACTGCAAAGTCTTACCCCCGAATCACAAAGTGGTTTGGCCTTCAGCCGTCGCCTTCGACCTGGCCCAGGCCCTTCGAGATGGCGTGCTCTTGTGCCAGATGCTGCACAATCTGTCACCGGGATCGGTGGACCTGAAGCAGATCAACTTCAGACCTCAGATGTCACAGGTAAGAGGCGACCGTCGACGGCTGAGCAACAACGGGCGGCTTTTCCGATAATGGCTTAATCCTGGGTAGTGTGCAGTCAGTGCGAGTGGGCTTGTTTTTCATTCACAGCTCTAACTTGTGCTCGCTTTTCATTAAGTGGCACGCCCCAGCATAAGTCCTTGGGGATGGCCTCTTGTCAGGATGTACGCTTCAAGGGTGTCGAGTGCGTTGAGGGTTTGTTTTTCATTGTCATAGAACAAACCAAAGTTTCTCGGCTGGTTTTGGGGGCGTCACCTGTAGGCAAAGGTGTAGAAACGCTCTCAGAAAGCACAGCAGTGTCGAACCTTGGGGCAGGTGGGCTACAACAGGGAGGCCATAACCCAGATGTTATTTATTGTTTAGTAAACACGCACCATGACACTGAATCGATTTTTCCTCAGAGGGCTTCTTTAGTACGAGAGGCGCTAGCGTCTAAGTCGGTAAGTCAGGACTCGAGCCTTGATTTTTTTTGGCGTGTGAGTCTGACTAGAGCATCTAGTCACGAGGAGTACAAGTCTGAATTCGTCTTGAACCGCGGGTCTGCGCCATGTGAGCCTCAATCTGAGTCTAGACTTGAGTCCGAGTCTAAGCCTACCCTCAAGTCTGAGCCTGATTCCGAGTCTAGTTTCTGGTCTGAGACGTCCGAGCTCGAGTCGTTCCTCTCACTAAAATAACCTCTGTATTAAAACCATTAGATTGAACTCAAAAACCGAGCTTTTCTTTATAGCAGAAGTTTCAGTCAGGTTATCAGTTAGCATTGCTCTATCTCTCTCTCTCCCCCCCCCCCCAGCTCATTTAATAACTAATCCAGCTGAAGATTTAGTTAAATTGTAAATGTAAGCTGTTAGATTAGCTGACTGCTGACTGATTGGTGGTGTGTTTGGCCGGTTGTTTGTGGTGGAGTCCTGATGTAAATGAGCGGATGTTAAGAGGAAGCTTGCCTTTGTCCGCTTGAAGCAGAAAAATATACACTGCTCGTGTTTGTGGAATGCGATGTCCTGCCAGGGGCTTTTTGCGAAAGGGTTAAACCTACATCAGAGCCAAAAAAACAACAACAAAATGAACCGCCATCGAGCCGAGCGGTACGTGCTCCTGTGTTCCTGTAGTGTCTTTGGCTGTGCGTATTTTCAATGCTTATTAATTCATAGTATTGCCTTATGTTTCAGTCGGCCTTTTTTTATTGTTCCAGAATAGCAGTGAAAAATCAGTATTCGATGAACAGCCAGAATAATAAAACCCACCTGACTAATATGGTTTAGGTCACCCAGACCACGTTACTCCACAAGGCCTCCGAAGGTGATCCAAGTTATCTGGCAGCAGATACACGATGCAGACAGACGTCTGAGGAAACCCAAAGAATTGCATTCAAGGTTTGTTTCAACCTATGAAGCAGAGACCCAAGGTTTCCCAGCAGGACATCACTTTACCAGTACAGAGCTAAAGTTTAGCATCGATTCCCAGTATCGTAGTTAAATCGGTCGTTGTGAGCCGTGTACGTAGGAGCCACGTTCTCATCAGGAACACGCCTTGGCCTTTTAGCTCTGTACTACGTGTAAACTCGTCTCTGTTTATTGTTCTGACTCTCATGGTGTGTCCCCTTGCCTTTTTAATACCGTCGATCACAATTCGTACAGCAGCTGGAACTAAACTTCATGAACGCACACTGTATGACTCAGGCTGTGAGCTCATTTTAGTAATCGCTGGTGGAGTTTTGCTGCGGTCGGGGCCCAGCAAGCCCAAGAACCTCTGACCCACCCACTGTACTGTAGTCCCAGCGTGGAGGACCTTGTGATCCCCTCTGGAACGATTCCAGGGGAAGGAGAGGAGTGGAAACGGAGTTAAGGTTCTGATTTATCCGAGTCAAAGGACGTCGTGTGCTTAAATACACAGCGTTGGCTGTTTTACTACCTCTGTTAAATCCGAGCCTGTAGATCACCTGGCTGCTTCATCCAGGAAATTCATTGATGTTGCCGTTTAATTTTAATAAACATTTATCTTTCCTCTGTAATCAGCACACGTACGGACGGATGACTTTGATTCGGCTGCGTGACTGATTGACCGTTTGCAGGCGGCGGCGGCGGCGATCTGTGTCGCTGACGTTCAGTAGGTGGTCGTATTTGGCTAAGACATGGATCAGCACTATCACGATGAACGTGGTGCAGAATTGTATTTGTATAATGGCTAGGGCCACGCCCTCCTCCTAATACTGTGTGAGTTTGTTATCTCATTTGCTAAATAAAACAACTTTCCATGTTTGTGAGCAGTGTAGTTGAGCTCAACTTGAGTCTGGACCTCATACTTTTGCCACCTGGGGTTCCTATGCGCTGAGAAAAGACCCTATCTAAAAAGGATAAAAAGTCCCTATACGCCTTTGTCTGCAGTTCGAAACAGACTTCAGGTATAAATCTATAAAGTTATATAATGCACAGTTTGAATATGTAGAACATCAGCTCGGGGAGAAAAGAGAAAATGTAGTTACTTGCTTGCTTGCATGTTCAGCGCGAGACTCCGGCAGCACTAACTCTAGCAGCATAGCTAAAAAAAAAAACGAGAACCAGAAGGTAACGTAGCCAAGAGCTAACGCGAGCCGTGCGTCCACGTCCAAATCGACCCACAGTCCTGCGTAAATAAGAAGGTGTTTAGCCTAGACTTAAAAATCTGGGCGGTGTCCGAATCTCGAACTGAAGCGGGAACTTTATTCCGTCTTGACACCTTTCGTTTCTGTCGTTTTGTGATGTTGCCGAATGTTACAGCAGGAATTACATTGAATGCAAAGATGCCATCTTGCTATTGTTGAAATCTGTAGCGGTGAAGAAAGGGGCAAAGGAAAGGAAACGACGGATTGCACAGGGGCGTAAGTGCATGACTATTGGAGGCCCTGCTGTGGTTAAACAGAGGGACCCATTTAGATGATCCCCTGCATGAAGCCTTTTGTGGAAACACAAAGAGCCCTAATACACAAGCGAATCCCTAAATCTCGGGCCCAAACAGAACGATGGAAGCCATGCTCCCATGGGAGAAAGCGAGACGTCTTGTTCTGTTAAATGTTTATTTGTCCCACATCTGGGTGGAGCTTTCGGTTACGGGTGGGTGATTCAGCAAAAATGTTGCAACACAATAGTTTATTGATATTGCAGTACAGACCGGAGGAATGCGTGTGCTCAGGTGCAGCAGTGCTGCTGGTGTAACAGTCGTACATGGAGAGCGATGTCGGGGTTACGTACCTGCTCTCGTGGGCTGTTCTGCTGGAAGCGGCGTTGTGATTTGTGTGTCAGTTTTTGCAGTTGTAGCGAATGTCTTTGGCCTGATTCCTGCGCAGCTGGCTGCCTGTAAGTGTGTGTGTGTGTGTGTGTGTGTGTGTGCGCGCATGGATGTTTGATATCTGTGGTTAGACTTGGTTGCCACCGGCTTAGATCTGGGAATGCACCGTGCCTCCCCGCTCTCCTCCCTCCAGCGCTTTAGGGAACACAGGCCCTGCTCCGTCCTCCGTTACATCACGGCGTCTGCTGTGCTTAGCTTGACACGCTCGCGCCCTGGTCGGGCCGCGAGAAGCCTGCTAGTTTAGCATCCCGCTGTGTTGCTAATGCGCTCGGGAGACCGGTGCGTTCACAACACTCGTCATTTTCACCGAGATAAGAATATGGGTTTGGATTTACAGCTTTCTGTAGGGATCCTTTTTTTGTTTTTTTTCCTCTTTTACTTTACGACCCGTTTTTAGCCGCAACCCAGCAAACACGCGACGTTCGAATCGTGTCCGTATCACATCGGTCAGTCCAGAACCTCTCCTGCACGTGCGGTGGACGTACAGAATAAGGCCACTGTCTGAACGTCTGTCAAGGACCTGAGTCGGGGCGTCTGTAGAAATAAAATATTTCAAACTAATCTTATTTCTATTTTACTGTTTATAGTATTGGGCTTTGTATATGTTTTAGAAACGTTGATCCTGGACTCCATCGACGTTACATTCTTTTAACCCCATGTTGTGGACGTAATTTGGATGTCTGTATAAGTCGTCTAAATTACGTCTCAGAAAGGCGTCGTTAAAACTTTCATCCTGTTAATCATCCTTGTTTAAACCCTAACTTTTTACATGACATCGTGTCCTTAGCTTCTGCGCTTTTCCATTCAACCTGCTAGTGTTTTCATCTACGCCGTAAGCCCAAAGGTTTGTGGACACCCCTTCTAATTTCTAACGGACTCTGATCCAGTTTGACCTGCTCCTGTTCACCCACCGTGAATACGTCCCTCACCACTCAATCCCCATCGTTAAGTTCGCATCTCATTTACGCAATCAAACAACTTTCTTTCCCTTTGCTTTTTTTTTTTTTTTTAATGATTTTGCTTAAGGAAATAATATTAATATGCAATTATTATTTTTAAATCAAACAATAGTAAAGATCGCTGCAAACCACCCACAGAACGTGTGGTCGATCAAATAAATAATGCATTTAGTTTAATACGGAAGATCCATTAATGATCTACGCCGATTCACTGGAAAACTGAAACGGTCCCAACGAGGAGACCTGAAGGACAAGGGATGGTCCAGCTGAGCGGCAGCGTCTCCGAGCATGTGCCGGTTCAGTCGCTAAGTTACGGATCTGCAACGGAATCGGCGCGGACTGGGATTGAAATTTCATTTCGGTCGACTGACTGTCAGAGAAGGAAAAGTGCAACGTGTGGTAACAGCCACGTTCACCGTAACGACCAGATGAACTTCAGCGGCAAGGCGAGCCGAATCCTGTGTGTAACAGTCACTACCCTAATATTTCAGCAGTAGATACACCCCTGTTTACCCGCTTTTATTTTAGTAAATTCCACAGGCTGTGGCTTATTTTAGTGTGACTGATTGATTTATCGTCTCTGTGTCAGCAGTCATTGTGAGAACGTTTCTCACTGAGATCATCAGCAAGCTTTAATAGAGCTGATAATGACCCAGTGTGCGATGTTGTAGACCTGTTACATAAAGGATAAATTGTGTATTGTGTACCCAGCCTAAGCCTACTGACTGTACTTTGTGGAACCTGGCACCACCGGGCCGTACTGACTCATAGCGTGTGCTTATTCAGCAGTTAAACACAAGACTGAATGTGCCTTTGTTAAACGCACATTCCCTGAGAACTGGGAAATGCATGGAGGCTATATGGTTACAAACTGGAGACTCGGGCGAGACTCAATATTTAAATTCACACAATAAAACCGTTCAGTCTATGCTAATCGGTGCACAGGCGCGCCCGTTTAACGCCGTACAGTGCAGTGTGATGCTCATGAACACGTTTAGCGCCGACATCTCGGGTCACCCGTGAGGGAGCGAGGACAGCATTGTGGGTGTCATTAAACCCAAAAACCCCACCGATGGAGGTTAAACAAGCATTTTAATTTCGGTGCATTTTCAATAAGCTGCGTTTTAAGCAGGGTTAATAAACAACGACTTCTCACATCTGCCGCGTTGGGCAGATTCCTGAATCGGAGTCACCGTCCCGGTTCTCCTTAAACTCTTCTCATTATTCGAGTGCTAAGTGCACAGGAAGCCCAAATCCAGAGGCAGTCATTGTGTCCTTTGTAACGTAATTTAATCTAGCCATCGGCCCTGTCGTGACCTTTGGCCCGTGGCAGCTGGGCACAAGCGATTTTATTTCGAGCGGTCTTTGGGACTACTTCCTGAGCTGCGCAGCTGCGTCACGGCCAGGCAAACGTAATATGATTTAGTAGAAGAGGAAATTGGGGGCGACTCGGCGGTTTGAACCCAGCCCCTTTTGGCGTTGGGCATGAAGAGATCTGACACCAACGGATTCAGATGCTGCGGCGTTCCCGCTCTCCTCTCTGTGAGACGTCCCGGGGCTTTTGGGGTTCACAGTGACCGAGATTTTCGTTGCATTCAGAAACTACAGTCAAGTCGCACGATAACTTTCGGTCGCAAGAGGAAACAAAAGCCCCTGGATTTTATCTGGGGTTCGAACCTATTATAAATACAACCTAGGAAAATCTATGCTTCTTTATTCTGTAGTGCCCCGTCACTGGCGGTGTGTTTTGACCCTCTTGGGTAACCATACAACCTACTGAACAGTCAACGTGGGGGCACTCTGGTCCAGTTTGACCTGCTCCTGTTCACCCCCATAAATATGTGGCCATCACATCATACCATCAATGAGTTTGTGTAATCAAACCGGCTTTTGACTTTGCTTTTCTGGACATTAATGAATAACATTAAAATAATCTTTAAAAAAAAGCCAAGCGAGAAAATAAATCACTAGCCGTTGCTTTTCACGGCTTTTGTGTAGATCAGAGGAATTGCAATTTTAGAAGAAAATATTCGTGACTTTGTAGGCAGTAATGAGGATTGACTATTTATAGAAGTAAGAGTTAAACTCTGATGTTCATCATCATTCACGGCCGGATTCAATATCACAGCATTGTTCTTCTTTAAATGCCATATTTTCTGTAATTCATTCCCCACGTGCTCCCCTGTGCTATCTGAGTTCCTGCGTATTCTTTGGCCTGCTTCCTTTTGCAGTAGCTCATCGTAACTAATGATGAGTTTTCTGGTCTGTGGTGGGCTTTTATTGGTTATAGATATATATTCTAAAGTAAAGTAGTGCCCAAATATCCATGGGTTGCTATGTCAGCGTTTTTAACGTAACTAACACGGTTGTTTCATGTGTCAGAACTGTCAGAAAATCACAGTTATATTATTACCACGTCACATTTCTATCAGCCCAGATCACTCCTTACTCACTCGGTCACGATGAGATGCTCAGCCAGCAGGAGCTCGCCGGGCTGCCTCAATCATAAGTGACGTTCCATTAGGAAAACGGAGCTCTTGCGAGAAGCCGACCGTTTTTAAATCAAGCTCCGTCTGCCCACGTTGTGTTGCGGCGTATTAACACGAGAGCTTGAGAACGGGAAAGGTTTTTTGTTTTTTTTTAGCGTCGAGCTGGCCGCAGTCGCCCGCAGGCCGAGCTGTGGTACACGCATATGGCTGCGTAGTCTTGGCGCGCGAGTTTATTTCTGTGCGTTAACTGTTGCTGGCGCGGTCCGCTTGCAAACTGTGGGTTTTGCGGCGGGAGATCGTGTGCAGCCTGTGGATGAGCTCGAGATCGTGATAAGATCGGCACATGCAAACCGAGCTTCCTAACCACGTGCCCTCTCTCCATTCCCCCCACAGCCTCTTGTTCCGCTGGAGATAAGCTTCTTGATATTTTTGCACTCTCGCCACGCACGAGCACAAGAGATACGGTTGTCTCCTGTGGGCAGCCTTGCTTTACGGTACGCGATCGGCCACGTTGCGGGATTTCCGAGCAAAGAGTGCGAATCGAGATTGTATCTCGTTACCGAGCGCCATTGATCACATCTCATAATTGGCTCCCGAGTAGGAAGGGGTCATGGGTAGGGTTGCTACCTTTGAGACAAAACCCCACTGCAGAACCCCGCTGCTTATTGATCGTCCGTGCAGCTGATCATGCAAGCAAGGTGCCACGTCATGGACAGAGGAAATGTCTCTTACGATCGTTTCCTCCCCGTCTCTGCTGCTTCCTTGTGCACATGCGCTAGTTTGGGTTCAAAATAACCACAACCAGATAGGTGAAAGAGTTTAACCCGGACTGAAAACGTCCTGAATGACAAAAAGCAAAGTTATCCCTTCCGCGTCACTCCCTTTTGGAGTCGCGCTTTTGAAATTACACTCGCTCGAACACAACCATGAAGTGTGTATATAGTGTGGTGTCCTAACAAAACTTTCGAGAGTTCATTCGTTCATTCATCACCTTCCGCTTAATCCACACGGGGTCGAGGGACAGCCGGTGCCCACCCGGCGACTCCCGGCATTAGGGTGCCCCTCTAAATCAGTGTTTGCCCCAGGACAGCATGTGGTCTTAACAGCCTGGATGTTATATGTTTAAATGTGAGCCCGATCCTGTGCTGCCCATCTGCTGAGATGGTTTTCTACCGGGTCCTGTTGGCATAAATAATCCATCTTGACAGCGTTTTGCCTGCATGTCATAACTGCGAAATCCTTTTTTTTCCCCCTCCCCTTTATTCCTTTAGCCTATATTTTATTATCAAACGTCCTGGGCTCGTGCAGCGTTTCCCGTGTGAGGAGCTAGAACCGAAACGGAGACTTTCTGAAATGGGTCATGCGTCATCTTCATCTTCAGCCTGATGTTCCGTGTGAAAATCCACCGTGGTTTCCTTTTCACTTCACGCGCTGCACGTGTCATTAGTGTGACAGTAGGGAAATGTGAGCAGGTGGCTCGAGCACAGTGAGCCGTTAACGTCGAAAAGAGAGGCGCCAGCGGCGGAGCTTCCCCACAGCTCGGGCTCCTGAACGCTTTCGGGCATTAATGCGGGCTTACTTTTCTATCTGGTTTATTGTTCGACCCATGCTTTGAATTCGATCGCTTAACCGGGCGGGTACAGGTAATATTTACGTCTGATGTGGACCGAGGCAAATTAATTACGCTGCTACGCAGTTAGAGATCGCAGTTAAAGTGCCATTTCCGTTTCATCATGGACTTCATACTTCATTAAACGTCGTCACAGTGGAATGGCTTTGCTCTCTTTATCTCCGTTAGAGAATAGAGCCTGTTGACCTGCGCCTGATAATTACGACGATCCGTTCAAGTGTGATGAATTGTCGTGAAAATGTCTGCACTCCTTTTTTACTAACAAATTGGATTCCCTGTAGACAAATGGTCAAAAGACTTGGTTTGACCCTCTAGTCTTGCACGATCGGTGCTGATGTTGGTCCATTATAGCTTCAAGGAAGCTGGGATATTCACAACGTGTGGTGCTATTTGTGGACAAAATGTCATCCCTAAATCACGACGCCTGCTGTCTGCTCAGGTGGCTCATCTCGTCCGAAAATACGGTTCAGATATTCTGAACTTGGATCCATTCTGAGTGACTCTGGAGACCTAGCGGTTAAGGTGCTGGAGTGTGGACCAGAAGCTCCATGGTTTAAATCCAACCTCTGCCAAGCTGGGTGTAGATTGTTGCACTTTAGGGTCCAGCTTGTATGATGACGTTCAGGATTTAATACAGCACCTAAACGGACCTGTGATTTTACTCGTCAACGTTCCAGACTTCCCGAATCCTGACCGCCTCTCGTGTCCGTTTGGGATGATGATGTTTCCTGGCCTTGGCTGTTGGACTGCTGCAGATTTTCTCTGTCTAGAAAGAGAAGGTGGAGGCACAGATGTGCAAACATTCTTCTACCACTACCACTGCCCAGCCAGACAATACGAAACATCTGGGTGTAAAATAAAGCCGTTCGGCTAAAGAACTGGAATGTGCTGAAGAACTGGAGGCTCTGGCCTGTGGGTGTGTTGGGGTGTGTTTCTGTCTGGCTGCCTCTCCCTGGTCGTGTTTGCTTTGGGTTCTTGGTCTAATCCACGTAATTCCAGCCCATTAAGACACGGTTTTGAGGACTCGCATGTTGGTCCTTAACAATATTTAATACAAATATAATGCGCTGCTCACAGAAACTGGGGGATATTTCAGAATGAATATGAAACCATCGAAAAATAAGCGCTTGATCTTTCTTAGGTTAAACAAGAACATTAGAAGAGGAAACGACAAGTCAAAGAAAGTTGCAAATGACTGAAATTAAATGAACTGGTGAAAATGCACTATATAAAAGGCTGAAAGTGCTGGAGTATCTGATCGCTCCGTGATCTTAAGAGCACAAGTCCTGCATTTCCGCCGCCCCTTGCACTTCCTCTGCAGCACGGTTTGTCTGCAGCACGGTTTGTCTGCAGCATGAGTTTGCGGAGCTTGGAGAGCAATAGGACGTCCTGAAGCTGGCCAGAGGGCCTTGGCTGGTTCTGGGTCCGAACGAGTAAATTTAATCAGGTTTATTTCAATAGCGCTTTTAACACTGGAGCATTGCCTCGGAGCAGCTTTCAAATATTAGATTATCTCTTGGGGCCGATCCCAAACTGAGCAAGCCTAGGGCGACAGTGGCAAGGAAAAACCCCCTAGACGTTCTAAGGATTGGCACAGAGTGAACAGATGTGGTACCGGTGATAAGGAAAGCTGTGCTTGCAGGTGCGACATTGGGAGCGTGTACATCTTCTCTTTACAAATATTTCCCAACGTCCGGTAAAGGTCCGAGTCTCCTTTTCCAGCTGAACATGTCTCAGCGTTATGGATTTCCTTACGGAACGAAAATCTCACGCCTTGCTTAGGAGGCATCATAAAGGCTTTGTTCCGCTCAGAAACGACTCGTTTGGGACGCAGCCAATTTAGACTTGGCATTCACTGAAAACGAAGGCACTTTATTTCCCGTTTCAGGGACTCGCACGGCGGCCGACGGGTTTCTCCAGCGCTCTCTCCAATCTTTTTGCCGTAACGTGTAGCAGAGGTGTTTCAGTTTATTGGCTTGGCTTGTCATTTTGAGGTTCTGCCTCTATTGAGTGCGGGTCCGTATGCAACGGAAAGCTCTGCTCGAATGATTGAAAGCACCCGTATTCTTTTTGTCAGTGTAATATCTTTAAACAAGCGTGCAGCGTATAAATGGGTGGACAGAACGTTTATGAGGAAAAGAGCATATGGTTCGACTCTTGGGACTGGCAGTTCGGTGAGGGTCTGGGACAGCCTGCACTGTACCTTTTACAGCTCCATTTATAACTTCCACTAACCTGTTGTGAAAAATCGTCTCGGGGCTTTAAAGAGATAAGAGAACGTTGCAATCTATCTTCTAAAGCGTTCGCCTGCAGGTTTAATATTATTCGGATGGTCGAGTGCTCATAGATTGAAGGTCAAAGCCGGTATCTGGGTGATGATGTCGAAACCCAGATACGTTCGAACCCTGTTATGCATCTGCAGTCTGGTACTGTATGTCTGTCTGGCACTAGAAGCAGCGAATGGAGATCCTAATAAGAAAACATAAAAATCTTAAAGCTGTTTGACCCCAAAGTGTAGCTTCTTTTTAAGAGGGAGTAAGCGGAAGGTGCAGGTAGAGGCAAAACGACGTCAACTCAAACAGCTACTCACTTGCTCCGTTTCTCAGTTAGAGGGACAAAGGGAAATTGGACACGTGCTGAGTAGCGTGATGAACCAATCTCGGGCCGTCCTGATTGGAGCGGGAATCGTGTCTTTGTCCTGTTTATCCGTCCTCTAGAGACTGTTTACAGTTAGTCATAGTGATGTGATGTGTAGGATCTGGGTTTCATCAAACCTTTCAGGGATTCACAGAACGTCTTGGAACGAATCTCGTATGGCTACCAGGAGACTACTGTTACACCTCTGCAAAGTACAAAGTGTGTGTGTGTGTGTGTGTGTGTGTGTGTGTGTGTGACCGGCTGACCAGCCACTTTGTGATCCACGCTCTGTGTTCTTCTCTTCTTGACCTTGAGTGTGAAAGACCAGACGAGTGTGGAATTGCGTTTTAGTTTCGACAACCCCTTTAGAAACGTTTTTTCGGACGATGAACTGCAGAACCCAGACCCATAAATCTTCCTCCCCCAAGCCTTCATCTTTCTGCTGGACCTCATCGAGACCGAGACCAAGACCTTCTGCAGGCTGCCGTTACAGACAGTCCTGACCCACACGTGGCGTTTGTCCTTTTTAAAAATCTGTTTGACTACGTAACTATGAAATAACCTTAGCATGTTCTGTGGTGTGGTGCTGCTGGGGTTAGCGCTGTTTTGGCACGGCTCCAGAAATCCAGAAAATGGACTCTGCCTGGGTGGAATTTGTATGTTCTCCTTGTGAGGTTTTCTCCAGTTTCCTCAGTCGTGCCACAGATAAGTAAGTCGGTGTCTCATAGTGTCCCGTTGTGAGGATTTCGTCTAGAGTTGGTTCCCGCCTTGCTGCTGGACCCTTCGAACCCGAACTGGGTTAATCGTTTATCAGTCTGAATTAATTGTGAAATTGAATCAGTCAGCCTGCTGTAGAGGAATCTCTGACAATCAATTCGGATCATTGGTGATTACAATTTGTACACTAATTGTGGTACTTTTTCCTCATCTGTGCCTGGAGCCTTCAGCCCGTTATGAACCGTGTACCTGATCAGGCGAGAATGTTACTCACGAGTGTGTGCTGATGAGAGGAAACTGTGGTACAGTTAGGATTTACGGCAACCTGTGTGTGTTTTAGGGAAGCTAAATGCGGTTAGGTACTTTTTCACTTGCGCACACACTGCTCACTCGTCAGTCATAATGGCAGCTTGTTTTGAGATCGACTGGTTTTTTGATGCCTTTTTGCACATTGATGTCACATTCGTGGCGCTGCTACATCCCAGTGCTTCCCATCTGTCTCCGTCCAGTTTAACCAGAGCCATGCTCTGTTTCACGTCCATCTGATCAACGCCCGTTTACTTAAATCTGTTTAATAAAACTGTCTCCTTTACATCTAATTCTCGTCTGAGTGAGTCAGGGCGGCACCGCTGCCTCACGGCCAGAAGGTCCCGGGGTCGATCCCAGGGTCGATCCCAGGGCGGGGCGGCCTGGGTCCTTTCTGTGTGGAGTCTGCATGTCCTCCCCGTGTCTGCCTGGGTTTACTCCGGGTACTCCGGTTTCCTCCCACAGTCCAAAGACGGGCGTGTTTGGTTAATAGGTGTACTAGTGTGTGGCTGTGTGTGCCCCATGATGGATTGGCGCCCCGTCTGTGTTGTGGTTTCGGGAGAACACTTGCTCGGGTATCACCTGGCTTTGAGGGTCCTGTTTGGGGTGCTTCCTCTTGGTCAGGTTTGCAATGTTTCCGTGAGACGCGCCGTTCTCGGCTGCGCATATTTTGCAAGCAACCGTTGTTCGTGCAGTCGTGCAAAATCCAAACCAGTTCCATATGAGGAATGTTTTCAGTAACCAGCATCTTAGTAGCGGCTACTGTGTTGCCAAATAAACAAATTCTAAGAGAGCCATTATGGGTCGGCTTGTGTCTGTGTCAGGATAAATAGAGTAACCGGTTTAGTGGATGGTGTCCGGGTTGCAGCGTGTGCTTGCTGAGTTCGGAGGCCGTCGTCGACGTGCGTGATCGCTCGGTATCGCGGTGGTTACCCGTCATCCCGTGGATGAGCCTTGGGACGGTGCCAGGCTGCAGGGCTGCTGGGTAACTGGCTGCTGTCTGAGCTGCACAAAGGCCTGGACATAAAACGATAGACCCCTCACCCTGCGGACCCCTGCTGACACGGCTGTCTCCTTCACCTCCCACGTCGTTAATTAGACACAGCGACTGTCGTGCTCACGGTTCGGATCGGGCTTTAAATAGAACTAGGCGTGTGTGTGTGTGTGTGTGTGTGTGTGTATATATATATATATGCTGTAGTTAGTTTCCGATAATAATCGGACGTCCCAACAATAATCTCCGGATGCTTCCAAGCCAGTGCGTTGATTTGCTGTAACGATTGTAGCTTCTCATAACCTTAACTTAACTTAACTTAACTTAACTATCAGGTTTAGTAAAGGAAACTGTAGTAAAGGTTTGATTAGCGTCGCTGGAAAGCAAGTGAGGAAAACCTAGATCAGGACGAAGTGTGGAAAATGAACTGCTTAATAGCCTTTCAACTTTCAGTAGCGTCTTGCTAATTAAAAAAGTCCACAGGGTTGTTTAGGAAAGCCTCTAAAATGCAACGGCTTAATCAAATCGGAGGAGAAAAACAAAAAAAAAAAAACCGGAGAAAGCGCGAGATTTCTTAGGCATCCTATTAGTGCATTTTGTTGCCTGAGGAGGAATAATGTGATGAGAAGCATTCAGATTAATGATTCATCAGTACGTTTGATGATCCTCCTTAATGGACTCGCTTACTTTTCTTCTGCACCTTTCCAATTCTCTTTCTCTCCAGCCTCGATGATCACCACGTTAGCAGCTTTGGATCAAATGGGCAAAAACGCAGCATCCAGAGGAGCCATGTTGATGATCTAGCCTTTAACTGTTAGCGTACGGACATACATTTGCTCGTTAATGGTTTAAAAAAAAAAAAAAAGTCATTTCCAGTAAATTAAGCATTTCTATAATAACATTGGAAGAAATAGCACCGAAAAAAAAGACTTTTGAGATGGATGAAGCCCTTCTAAACGTAATTTAAAAGTAAAAATAAGTCACTTTTCAAAGTCATTGTCTATCGGATGAAGCCTGAAGAGCGTGATCACCTTTTATCCGTTTAATAATGACCAAGTGTGCTGTAAATGTGTTCTATAACAACGTAAAAGATTTTCCCGTTTGATTATACAAATACAGTTTGTTTGATCAAGCAGTTTAAAGTAGCGAAAATGGTTAAATCATCCAACCCTAACCTGATTAGAATAGATGTTTATATTCACAGGCTCTGTGCTTTAAGCTTTTGCTCGGCTTTCTGACCGCGTTAATGTCGCATTAATATCTCACGCCGCTCTGACCGCTCTCAGGTAGCCAGAGACAGAGAGCAGAAGTGAGAGTAACTGAATCTCGTGTGTTTTATCAGTTAATAAATGACTCGGGTTGGAGAAAAACAAGAAGTGCTCGTTTCAGTACGGCAATAAGAACATCTGTGGGTCGCTGGGACTTTGCTGTGGGCACCGAGGGGTTTGGGACTCGACCATTTAGGAACTAATGATAGGAAACCATGAGGGGATCCAGCGCTAAACCGAGCGCTGGGGAGAGAGACGGCGTATCGCTTACCTGGGAAAATCCGCAATAACAAAATTGGAGTACGTTTTCTGCGGAATGTGTTTTTATTTTTATGATCAGAAAATCGGGCCATCCTGAAATGGGACTTACCCTTATTTTGATTGTCGAAACTGTTTCACAGTTCTTTATTTGAATGTTTTTGGTCCGGGATGGTTTCCTGCTTTTTACTCGTTTTCCTCTGACGTTGGGGTCTCCAAAGAGGAACACAGTACACGTGTTAAATCTCTGTTCACTTAACGCTTGCGGAAGGGCTTGAGCTGTTCATTTGTACAATATTAAACCCATCTGTCAGTGCATACAGGCCTGACGACATCTTGCTCATCATGTCTTGTGTTTTCCACTCATTAGGCAACCGTGTTCAGCAGCATCGAGCCTTATTAGATTAGAGCTGGAGGCAAATATTCAAACGTTCAGACACAACATTCTCACATCTAACGTTTCTTTCTCTCTCTCACGCGCACACGCACACACACACGCGCGCGCACTTGCACCTTTCTTTCACGCAAAAGCCCTGGAAAGTTGGAACGAAATATTGGCTCATTCATCACTGATGGAGATGCCAGTAAGATGGAGAGATGGTTCCTTTGGGTGTGGTGTTTAGTGGGAGAGATGAGAGAAGTTAAGATTTCACACTCAGCATGGGTGCCGTTATTTGTTATTTATGAAGTCAAATGTTTCAGTGGGGAAACGAATCGGATTCTAAATCCGCGTGCATCATGCCCTAATTACGTGCTGCAGATCGTCCATAACTCTCGCCTTGGCCTCTCTCCCCCAGCGCATCCCGAAGCTCGACCCCGTCTTCATACAGAGCTCACAATTTCTCACAAGCCATTACGTGTGCGACTTTAGTAGTAAACGAGGGCTGGCGATGGTGGCATGGATCGTCACTGTCGTTATCATTATCATCTAAAATTTAGCTTAGCACCTAAAACAGTGCTGCTTACCTCGGGTAGAGTGGACGAGGCTGTAACGCCCGTTCACGTGTCAGCGATACGAGTCGTGCATCAACAAAACAAGTTCAAACCGAGCATGAGAATGAGGAATAAAGATGATTTATTTATCTAATAGGGCTGGGCTGATCCGCTGGGATTTGTACACGCAGAGGACGGTCCGAAAAAGAAAATATCCAACGATATCAGAACGGTTGATTTGATTTGAAGGGCCACAGTAATTCTGATACGCCTCTGAATGCACCGACTGAGCCTATAATTCAGACGCTCTCACCAAAACCGGATATTAGGACCCTTAGACCAAACGTTGTGTGTTCGAAATGGTAAGAATTCGGTGTCATCGAATCGACCCACTCCTTGGAAGATGTGCCTAATAAAGCTAGTGTGCTTAAATCCTGATTATATCGGTGGAATAACACTTCATGTCAAAGAAGAAAGGTGGTGGGGTTTAGATTTGGGGACCGTGGTAGCCCAGCAGGATCAAGGTTGGGCCTGTTCCGCGTTACTCAACATCCCGGTTTCCCCTGTAACGTCTCGCCAGCGCATCTGATCTGTGCGGACGCTCCACAGGAACAATTTGCCGTCTCTGAGGGAGGTTAGGTTATACGGAGATCATCTCCCTGCCGCGGCAGTGATCTACGGCTGGACGACAGGAGAATTGATGACTTTTTTGTGCGGCTTAGTACCTTACGGAGGGGTTGCCACACTCCTCAAAATGTTGAGCAAGCTGCAAACCGAGAAGGGGAAAAATAAGAAATGTCATATTTTCGGGACGCTGGTGGTCTTTGCTTGTTGTTGCCCTCCATACGCGTTGCATCACTTCTGTTCCAAGGCGACACATTATGTAACGTCTGTTTTCCTTTGGCGGCCAATAGAGGAGTTTCCTCCTCAGCAAAAGAAAAAAAAATGTCTGTACTGTACTGGGGAAATGTTCTCCTAAAATCTTGCCTAACATTTCTGGCCCACAGTTACGACTTATAATGACAGAGTGTGAGCAGGTTCCAAAGTTTGGAGGGAAAAAAAGGAGGCTTACTGGCAGAGCTGGAAAGAAACAAATTAACTCCACTTACTGTACTGGAGCACAGATTTCTCTTTCTTTCAACGATTCGAGTCCAATTAAGTCATTATTGGCTGCTTTTTGTGAGCGGTGTGACCAAAGAAAATGAACAGCACCAAATGGCTCAGATAAAGCGTCCAAAGATGGGACCTCCTAGCTATTTGTTGATTTGTATGTGTGTTTTGTATGATTTGTGTTCTAATAATGTATATAAAGTAATCTATAGGTAATATAAAGTAAGGCGAGTGCCGTAGATCATCACAGCCATGATGTTTTTCAGGATAACACACTCCCTCTTAGTTGGTAACAATGAACTAGCCTGCTTTTAACAAACAATCCTACGAAAGTATTAAAGTTATAATGCCAATAAGCAACATTAGGTCTTCCCTGGGGCGGCATGGGGAGCTCGGTGGGGGGCACCGCTGCCTCATAGCAAGAGGGTCCTGGGTTCAATCCCAGGGCGGGGCGGCCTGGGTCCTTTCTGTGTGGAGTCTGCATGTCCTCCCCGTGTCTGCGTGGGTTTACTCCGGTTTCCTCCTACAGTCCAAAGACATGTGTGTTAGGTTAATTGGTGTCTCTAAAGTGACCCTTAGTGTGTGACTGTGTGTGTGTGTGTGTGTGTGCCCTTGTGCCCAGAGTTGCGGGGTGGGCATCGGCAGGCCCGCCCATCAGTCTGTGTCTTCCCTGTGTGTGCGTGGGCTTACTCCGGGTTCTTCGGTTTCACGTTCAAGGGGCATGCCTTAAAAGGTTAAAAGGTCGCTCTAAATTGGCCCAGTCTAAATGTTGATTTTTTTTTTCTTCAAACTGGCTTTTGATTGGACAGTGGAAACACATAGGTTGCCATGCTGCTTTTATCTTTTTTCCTTCCTTTTATCTTCCTTCTGCCATCTTCTCCGTTTTACCCTCATAATGAGAGGAATAATATCCTTTAGCCGACTGTGCCGGCCTCGTTTCTGGGTTTATTATTAGACCCTTTATTCTATTAAGCTGGATATGGATCCGCCACAATCCCAGCCTGTGCTGGATTGCTTACTCAGAAGTTATGCAGAGGGCCTTTGGTGAGTTTCTTCCATCTCTTTTCTGAGATGCACAAAATGGATGTGGCAGGTCCTTCTAGGGAGCAGAGCTCAGTATACAGCAATCTATTCCCCCTTACAGAAAAAGTACACCCCCTTCACCATGATATATGATTATTTCACTGCACCCCTGTCCCAAGCTGGCACCTTCCAGGCCTGGTGCAGGGCGGTGAGGGCATGGAGAGTGGCAGAAACCTCGTACTAGTCCGTCGAACAAAGTTCCAGCAAAGACGGAGGAACAATGGATGGAAGAAACTGGGCCGCAGTGTTGTGTTTTGTGTGAAGTTCTGAATATTTCATATACAGCGCTGACCCAGGCGTGACCTTACTGTTCTTCCTGAGCGTCCGCTTCCGTCTTTTTCTTTTTTTTTTAGCCCTTAGTAGAGTGTAAGGAATGCGATGGTGGTTCCAGAGGATGTGTGGGACAGAAGAGCTGTTTATTTTAGTCATGAGCTCCCTTTAAATCACACGCAGGAACCAGTTAACTGATGCAAATCTGTCGTTGATTTAACGATTGCAAGCGGTCCAATAGGCAGCACTTTACATCATACTGTACGTCATCATACTGCCGATGTGTTTCGGTGCCCTGATCCAGCACAACAAACCCGTCCTTGAGCGTTCGTTGGTCAGACAGGGGTGTGAAAGACATCTTCATATCTTCTTGGATCGTAACGATAATTAGATGACAGTTTGCCGTATTCGCCGATCGAATATGGGACCAGTTTAGCGTGAAATAAAGGCAGCGATGCCGATCTGTTCCAGACACAAACCAGTAAATAAAACGGCGAGCAGGCCGTTTACGTTCCGGTGGGTCGCCGTGGCTGTTCGGAGACCTTTCGCCGTATCGCTGAGCTATTTGTGGTGCGATTGTGAAAGAGTTCTTTCCTGCTGTGCAACCTCATCGAGTTGTTCTGCTCAGGTCATTACTCATCCCCACCCAGGCCGTGTTCTCCTGTTATGCAATTATGGTCGTTCAGTCTGCTTTAACTGCCTAACCCAAGTTTGGATAATTGTTTGCTCTCTTACAGTCTGGAAATGATTTTTTTTTTGTAGATAATTAAGGGAAAATGTATGGTGTTGGTCACTGCTTGTTCGTGTCAGCAGAAGGTACCAGGATTTCAGCAGGAAGCCAATCAAAAGCCACATCGTGCATCGTGGGCTTTTTCCCAAAGGCAGTTAAAACCGTCGTTGAGGTTTGTTGGTCGGTGGCGGTTCTTCAGACGATCACTACGCATCTTATCGGCGACGGTCCCGATTTCTCTGAATTTGGTGATGAGGGGTAACGGTGCTGTGTGAAACTGGCCATCTTTCTGCGTGCTGTTTGCCGAAAGTCTGTTGCTAGGATACGTCAGGGGACGCGTTCAGAATCGTCGATTCCATCCTCGTACTAGTCCGTGGAACGAAGTTCCAGCAAAGGCGGAGGAACAATGGATGGAAGAAACGGAGCCGCAGTGTTGTGTTTTGTGTTCTGAATATTTCATATACAGCGCTGACCCAGGCGTAGATGTGTCTGTGTGGAGCTTATGAACCGCAACACATGTCGCAAGTCTGATTGCACAAACCGATTTCTGTAACCAAGCACAAATTCGGCAGCAGAAAACCCTGCCGACGAGCTTGTGGCCTCCTCTCTGTGGCTCCTGCTTCCATGGTATTAGTTGTCGTTGCTTTGTTTTCTCTTAGCCTCCCCCCCCCCACCCCACCACGCCCGAGTCATCAAACTGTCAAGCGAAATTACAGCAAGATACAATATTTTAATTATCGTGCACTGCGTGGTAAATGAAAATACGGCTGAGTATGCAGCATGACCTTTCTAGCCTCCGTGCCAATTTTCGTTTGTCTCTTTCCGTTTTTTGCTCGACTGAATTTATTATCAGGATTTAAAAAAAAAAAATGTTTAATTGTACTTACTCCCGATCATCCGTACCGCTCCTCCCTCCTTACCCTCGCGTCCCCCGTAGGACGTCCTTAGGCTCAATTATACGCATTTTAATTAGACGTTATTACAATGTAATTTTCTCTCACACTGCAGAGAGTCGTTTCAACCTCAGCACTATGCAGAGGCTAATGATCGAAAACAAAAAAAATCTAAAGGCTCCTAAGAAAAAGTGCTTCTGCATAAAGGCCTTAGATATATATATATATATATATGCATGAGGAGAAAGTTAACTTTTCACACAAAGGACATTATAAATGGGGAAAGCTGCTCTGCCCCTCAGTCGGTACATTTTAGGAATCATGGCCATGTTCCTGGGGGGGCGAACAAAAAAATAACTTGCTCTGGATTCAGTACGGTGGCTTTCATGGTTCCGCCACGTTCCGGACATAGCCAAAAAGGCATTCTCCCCCCTCACCCCTTACTTGTTGGGGTATTCAGATGCGCCATTTTCTCTTTTGTTTGGGAAATAGAATACTGCTCTGTGATTTTTGACTCGCCCTGTATTAAGACGACTCAGATCGTCAGCCTGCCTTTATGCTGACATCGCAATGTGCACCCTATTGGGACGTGTCGTGACGTCGTACCGTGACGTCCGGTTTCCGAGGACTTGTTTATTGTTCACGTTGGCCATCACGTTTACGCTTTTTCATCTTTTACTATTAAGAGACGTTGAGAGGTTGGAGTTGTTGTGAGAGCTTTGTAATGATCTCCCTTATTTTCTCCAACGTCCAATTCCAGGCTCCACCCCAAACCCCCCCCAAACCCCCCAATGTCGTTCAGTTCTAATAGCCTCACGTTCATGACCTGGGAAATGTTCTTTATGTATTCAGTGGTGAGTCTGTTATTGGAGGCTCCACTGCTGCTGCTTACCCACAACACAGAGCTGGGGAAAAGCTGAAAAGTGAAACCGGCTCAGAGAACAAAGCAATGTTTGAGTCAGCCTGCCCTTATTGGCTCAAACAAGGAACAACAGGCCGGCAGAACAGGTCATGTGACTGGTCGATGGAGTATTGACTGACTGGATGAGTTTCTGTGGGAGGTTTATTGATGGAAAATCCAAACTGACCTGCTAGCAGTCACTGTCTCCAAACGGTCCTCTTAATTGTAAGCTAAATAATGAACACACATTTAACAATTTGTGTCGGTCCTGATAGCCCAGCCAAGGTTCAGGTTGTTTGCTGAAACATCGAAGTGTAATTTGTCCGTAATGAAAGGTCTGATGATGGTTGTGATGGTTCCATTCAAATCTGTCCACAGTAGGTCATGTTAATGGTAACAGTTTAAATAAACAGACAGAACATTATTCTACTATAAAAGTAGAATAATTTAAATAAAATGGGTAGACCGATCAGTTAGAGATGTAATATTTTGGTGGGCGTAATCATATAAACGTATCAAATGTAAAGTCATTGTGCCAATAAATAAGACATTGAATAGAATTATACGCACGAACGTGCATATCGGCATGAATTAATCCGATACTGAGGCGCCGTAGGATCGTCCACCGGAGGACGGAGGGAGTTCCTGCCCTTTGATGTGTTCTGAGGAACAGATTCATGGCCTAGTTAGTAAAGAGTTACCTTATCTGGGGCAGAATAAACCCCGAGAGACCGAATAGGATGTGGTGCGAGGATAGGGGTCACGATGAACCGACCAGAAAGGAGCAGAGGGGGTACGTTACCGCAAAAGGCTATGAAAGGTGTGATATAAGATTAAAGTACATAAAGGATGAAATAAATCTTTATATCGAGATGCAGAGCGTGTATGCAAATGTGTGTTTGTGTGAAACCGAATCGTAGATGGAAAGGTATGGTGAGCTCAAGAGAGGAAGAAGAGGGAGGAGGTGGAGGAAGAGGGTCACGGCCTTGCACACAGTAATTTAAATTTTAATTGCCTATATTTATCTTCTCTGTGCAGTGTGACGGCCTGATAACGGGCCCTGATAAGGGCGGCAAGTCTTGTTTGTGAACCGATCAGGCTGCTGATGCCACACACACACACACACACACACACACACAATATATATGAATTGCTCACAAGAATTAGGGTTATTTCATTATTTCTATTTTTGTGAACAATGTGTGTGTGTGTGTGTGTGTATATATATATATACATATATATATATATAATTACGTTTTTTAAGGCTTGTGGAAATGAGAGAGAAATGGACATTATGGAAATGGAGTGTATTGGTACAAATTTGGTTCCTCCCTGCATGTCAGACAAAAAAAAAAACCCAAAACTTTCCTTATTTCGTACGGGTGTGCATCGTAGGGAGGGCCCAAAACAGTTCTGGTTCTCGTACTTGTAGAATTACTCCGATACATGGCAACCGATTCCCATTTACAGGTGATGTTGAGCAGGCAGGTGAAGAAGCAACGTCAGCAGTTTGGAAATGTTTGAGCACAGCATGCGGTGTGCATTTCATTTTGTGAAAGTGAGGAACATCCTATGAAAATCAAACATGTTTTGAAAGTCATTGTAAGAACTATAATTACGTACCCAAATACGGATCCTTGGGTGTTTCACTGCCTTTAACACTGTGCCGTGTTTAATTGCCGAATCCAGCAAGAAAAGACCCGCACGCCGACGGAAAAAGAGCCCAGTTGAACCAAATCTTTAGAGTAAGCAGACCTGGCAACCGCGTCGGACTTCAGGAAACAGATTGAAATAAAATCCGAGATAAAATCCATCCCTCTTTATTGGATTTCTTAATCTGATGATCTAGATCAGAGCCTTTACATGTTCACTTGAGTAATCGGATTACTGTGTAAACATGACCTAAATAGTCCCTGACCTGTGCTGGTCCTGTGGGGGTCCTGTGGGGGTCCTGTGGGGGTCCTGACCGTTAGAGTGTTTCTGTACGAGTGTAGGATGTTTGGTGGCCAGGCAGTGTATGTTATATTTAGCTACGTGTAGCGATGACGGCTCCGCTATATGTTAGACCCCCTGTATTTAATGACGTTTGGTACGTAATGTTATGTTGAGTTGTACACACAGAACAAACAAATAAATCATCAAATAAAAAGACGCAGCTTCGCTGGCGGCCCTTGACGTGTTTCGATCGTAATTTGAGGAATGCACGGAGAACCCTCTAACGTTGACACCCGTGTGGGAAATGTGCAGCTCGGGGCAGTGGGCGGAGCCACACTTGTCTTGTCTTGTTTCATTCATTCTTTCTGCAGCGATCTTGTTCAACTCCGCGTCTGCACACGCTGGGATGCGCTCAGGTACGGGCGGAGTTCGCTGTAATACCCTTCTACGTCTTTAGCCTTTGCTCGTTTTCCCAGGTGGCTGTCGAATTCGACCGCAGGATGTTTTTGAGCTACGTAAAGCCCTTGCTCCTGTCGTTCCCTTCATTCATAATGAAAGATGCAGGGTTTGAGCTGATTTGATTGACAGGGACTGAGTGAACAGTGGTGCGTTAGTAGTTTAATAATCGACTGCTTCATGGTTCCTTTGGTCTTTGGAACTCCTCTCCCAGTCACAAACGCTTACTCGTACTGTTTCCTTAGCCTTCTGTCTGCCTCTCTTTATTTCTCTAGTAAAGGGGATTATCCGTGGTAAAGCCTTTTGCTTTGACCCAGATGTTCTGTCCCAGTTTCTTTGGTTTTGCTTTGTAGTGGTGGTGCGTGAAGAAATGGCACACTGGTGAGAAGTTCGTCTCATGTTATTAATGCTAAACTTATTTTATAGTTCCCCAGAGGCCACGTTTATTAGATACAGAATTCCCTACGTTGTTCATGTCAGAGATTCCTGATGGACGTTTTCTCTTTTGGTTCGTTGTCTGCTCTGGGGTGCTCGGAGATTGTCAGAGTAACACGTAATGGAGAAGGATTGTTTCGCTAAACATTTTGCTCTCTTAAAAAGGGAAAAGTGCCCAAGAGGACACAAAAGAATGAATTTATGTTCGTTAATTAATGCCTGTTAATTATGTGCATTTTTGCCAATGCAGATTTGAAACGAATCGCTTTGTTCTCTTTGTCTGTGCCTCCATGGCGAAATCCTCGGATCCATCGTTTGTCCCGATAACAAAATGTTTCCCGATCCGATACGTCGTCGTATTGGAACGAAGTCCCAGTAATATATAAGTATCGAAACGTGTACTTTCCTTCTGTAAAAACGTTACTAGAGCAGCCCTTAAGTCCTTTGTCGTTAAAATAAAATAGGAGCCGTATGATTGCCACGTAGGATTGCACCGAAAAATGCAGTTTCTCTAGGTGGCGTTCTAAACAATTTCCATCTGCTACGCCGTCCCACCTCGCGGTTCTCGCATTTAAACACGAAAAAGCTTGAGGTAAGCAGCACTGTTTTAGGTCCGTTGACATGTATATACAGTCACAGCACCCAGTCCTAGCCCCGCCTTTGTTTCACCTCAGCGACTGATGGATGTGGAGAAAGACGTTGAGGATGTGGGATTAAACGAGACAGAAACAGCTTGGAATTGGCTTTATTGTGGGTGGAATATATTTAATAAGATGTTATGCTTTTGGGCGTGAGACTGGTACTGCGGTGGCACAGTGCCTAAGGCATGAGACCGTTAACCAGAAGGTCCAGGGTTCAATCCAAGCTGCCACTTTTGGGTCTTTAAACAAAACCCTTAACCCAAAATGACTTGGATTGTAAGATTAAGCTCACCTGTGAGCTCGTCTGGACGAGGCCTCTTAATGTCCAGGCCTAAATTTAACTGACCATAGATTTGTTAAGTAGCAGTGCAGTCAGCAGTGAGCCCACATCGACCCCATCTCCGTCTGTCTTATCGCCCCTAACGAGTACGGCGCAATCTTTTCTTGGGTAACACTCGTTTCTGAGAGGATATAATTAGATTTAGATTTTATGCGCCGATTTGGTGGAAGTAGACGCTCATGTTCGCGCTCGGCTCTCCGGAACGACTGCAGGATGACATCCCACTCATCGGCATCACTCCTCGGAGCAGCGCTAATGGCATTATCGTACGGTCACACGGTGCTGCGTCTGGGAAGAACGCGCCAGCCGAACCTCCTATGGTTTACTGAGACGGCGCGAGGCTTTTGAATTGCAGGACCTTCTCATGGGCCCTTCCTGTATTATTCATGTTCTCTAAATGTCAGGACACATCAGAGGGTTTATTCTCTGCCAGGGATGCCATAATTTAATATCAAATAAGAATGCAAGGTGAACTTGGCACGTTCTGTATTTCCTCGAGCAGTTACCACCGGGTCTGTGGAAACAAACCCAGAACAAGCCGGTTCTCTTGCGTGCATGTGCAGACTGAGAAAAGTGAAATCGGGGAACAGGAAAACAGCCAGGTGTATGGAAACGAGCCCGAAAGAAGCAAAGTCTTGTAATATAAACACACCTGGCAACCTGCTTCTGGGACAACGCCACACGGTGCCGGGTTTGCACGCACGAAGACTGGGGGGAAAAAAAAAACACGATTGAAATTAGAGTCTCTATATACATACTCTGAGAAATCTGATTACTGAGATAAAAGCCGGCTCTTCTTTCTGTTGCTCGCTTGACTGGGCAGCGGAAATCTGTTTATAAATTCACGTAAACGTACTCGGAGCTTCATGAAATGACGTTTACTTTATACACGTCCATTCAGTTACGTTTAAGTGTTCCTGTTTTCGACTCGAAATGTGCACGGGCCTAGAATTTTCATCCATTCAAACACAAAGCTCAGTGTGGTCTGTTTTTTTTTCTGAAGATCTAGATGTGAAATCTAAAACCACGCTCACTATAGACAGTTGCATTTTCCCCCTGGACTCGGTTAAAGGACAACCGCCGCCTGGCCGTGGTTACCGTTGGAAAGAATTTGGACAAATTTGCATCCCGAGCACAAAAGCGAGCTGTTTTGGACGCGGTGACGTTCGCCACCGTAGTTACTCATCTCCGAGCTTCCTGGACACAGGTTCTTTATTGTCGATGTTTCCTGTCCGTGTTTCAGCTCTGGTTCTGCTCGCTTCACCTCGACTCGGAGGTTTGTCGGTTGATACGGGCTTGTAAAGAGGCGGTCGTGCCTTTGGGATTCCAGCGTTACTATCAGGCCACAGTAGATATTGTGCTTGGCGTGCCGGCAGGTACGACTCCGTTAGACGGTGTCAGTCTTGTTTTAGCGTAAGTCCCTGCTCGTGGGTTCAGACGTCCTGCTTTATTGAATTACTCTCTATACAACGGGGCTGAGATTTCTCCCGGGGTGTTTCAGCTGTGAGACAAGTTCGTACAGGATCTCTCATGCAACGCAGCAAGTTCATTACACTCTAATTCGACGCTCTGAATAGTGAGAGTGCTTTATTATTTCTCGAAAAAGAACGACGTGTCCAATGCCTGCCGTTCTGCCTCGTGCTCAGGGCCACGTGGAGCTCTAGGTTCAGACCTGATCGAGGTCCGATTCATTTACTCTGTAGAAATAAAAATGACACTCAAATTACATCCAGAACGTTATATCAGTAGAGCATTAGCACTTTTACTGGTACAACAGCTTTTGCCTTTCTAAAACGGCTTTTCACTAGCTTTTGGAACATGACTGTGAGGTCGGGATCCGATGTTAGACAATAAGCCCTGGCTCATGTTTAAGAGAAATACGTAATGAATACCAGGGTTCAATCCCAGGGTGGAGTCTTTCTGTGTGGAGTCTGCATGTCCTCCCCGTGTCTGCGTGGGTTTACTCTGGGTTCTCCTGTGTTTGGACTCCCACAGTCCAAAGACATGCCTGTTAGGTTAATTGGTGTCTAAAAAGTGGCCCTTAGTACGATGGAGTGGTGACCCATCTAGGGTTGTTCCTGCCCTTAGGTCCAGAGTTGCCGGGTGGCTCGCGATCTGGTATGGATCCCTTGATTGTCTGAGAAGCTCACATGTTAGGATATTTAATTCTGAAATGTAAAGGGTAGCAGGATTTTTTTGTTGTTGTTGTTGAAGTGTAAATACACCATGAAGTTCACAGTCCAGTCTCGGTCACGATTCAACGTTTTCTTACATTTTCTTCAACGGAAAAACGGCGTTTTGGTGCGGCGCAGTAACGAGTGAATGCTTCCCGCTTGGTTGATTTAGGCACTGTAAATACTCAGTGATGCCACCCGCTGGCTAGGAGGGCAGGCCAGTACGAATGATCGAATAACCTAATACACATGCCTTTAGGACTGTAGGAGGAAACCGGAGTACCCCGAGTAAACCCACGCAGACACGGGGAGCAGCGGCGCAACCCACCGAGCCCCCGTACCGCCAGTCCATGAATATAACACAACATAGCTCCACAACTTCCTTTGGTTCAATAATTCAGTCACGTCCTCACATTTTCCTCCTGTGTTCGGTTTTCTGACAAAAAACTGCCAGGGTGTGGCTTTAAAAAAAAAACAGCTCGACGATGATAACCGAAATGATGTTTGTTCATGATGTATTAGGTACTTTTTGAAGAAACAGCATGTGAAAGCGTGTCCCAGAAGTCGTTAAACAGCTCAGTGGCTAAGTGAATAACAGCGTTAAAAAAAAATGTTTACAGCTCAATTTTGGGAGTCCAGGTAATGTCCCCTTTAACTGGGAATAAATAAACCTTAACACGTCACCCCAGCAGGAACTCCTTATCGTGATTTACGTTCAGAAAGATCTCTGTTCAGCACAGTATTGGTTTGTAGGCTTACGTGATAATTCAAAAGTCATTAAAAAACGTTTAAACCAATGGTTCGCTCCGGATTATTTGTATCCTAGACAAGCTTTTGTTTTGGCTTCCCTTTGGCTGACTGCTTTCAGGAAATAGTAAAGAGGTAAATAACGAGAGAGGAATCCAAAAACTACAGGGAGCAGCATGCTGGGCAGACTGGTGGCTTAAAAAAATGAAAATTTGAAAAACAGGTGACCAATCATATGCGTATAATACGAATACATTTAGACCCCGTTTTACGATCGGCCAACTTACAATATTTTTTTATCTTAATTAAGCCACGTTAAGTAGGTTTATTTGAGAAGGAAGGTTTGTGGGCGGTTCATTACCCACCTAAATGCCCCCCTGGCATCGGGGCTAGTATAGAAACGCCTATAGAGCCGCGTTTCATTTTCGATCCGTTGCATGAGATCATGAGAAAATCGTCAGAAAAGCAAATGGAGCACGGTTTAACTGTATTTTTTTATTCCTTCTTTTGTTTTTCCCTGCCCTGTTGGATTCCGGGCATTGGGGGGGGGGAAGCTCTTTAGATGTTCTGCTCTTATTGCCACCGTGTAGAACTTGCCAGAGGCTTGTGTGGGGCACTATTTGCGCTTCAGTTCTACGTCCCAGACGACCTGAGGATTCATTATTATTCCTTGCCCTCTCCGTGCCCTTCTGTATCGCAGCGTTGCCAGATTAAAGCAGTTAAGGCAATTCCTTTTTTTTTTCCCGTCTGACTGTCAGCCTGGCGGTGCAGCACCACCGCGGTTCTGATCTTTTTTAGATTCCCCTTCATGAAAAGGCCTTGGCTGTGTCTGAGGCAGGCTGATGAAAGATGAGGTGTGGAAGCCAAGTGGCTCTGAGGCTCTCGCCGTCCCCAATCCTTCTCCCGCCGTCAAGGAGGGATCAGAGATGAGAAGCTGCTCTTTGATCCTGTCACTTCATGCCTTGTTTGGCATATCAGCCCCACTTCTTCTATCCTTCCCGTCAGTACGAGATTGGTGTCTTTGTTATGCCTCGTTCAGACAGGGTTCGGCTCTCATGGCTTTCATACAGCCAAGGTCTTTAAATCAGATCCCCATTAAAGCTTTGTTTGGTCTTTCCATAATAAAATAGACACCCCTGCATCGGTTGAGGGATTGTTTGCCACTTTTTTGTTTGCGCATCAACTACTTTGACCCAGCTCTCTATCTTTGAGTGGGTCATGCACTCATGATTGGGGTGGAACCCAGGTATACACACACACACACACACACACGTACTGAATCAAGTCCTTCAGATGCCAGGTCCTCTGCTTGTCCTTCTTCCCAGCCCCTATCCTGCCCCACATGCTGAGTGCTCTTTGGTCCGTCAGGTCATGGCTTTTTGGTATATTCCTCCGTGATGACCTGGGAAACAATGAGAGCCACACCTCTCCAGAGCCAGGACACGAACCTAGGCAGTCTTCTATACATTTTCTTGTTGTCAAGTTTGACAGCAGTGACCGGTCGCCTTGATCGGCCTTGATTTTGGCAGTTGCAAAAATACTTCTCTGATATTAAACCAAAACGGCGACAGCGGTGCTCTCCAGGGATGTAACCGCATTGCACGGCCTCCAACACTTCCATTAATTAGTCCTAAACTCCTTATCGCTTTGGTCCTGAGCCAAGCCTGTGCCCGTCCTACACGCTTGCGAAACCAAGAAGGTTCATTCGGGGTCATTCAGCTCAGGAGAAGTTAATGGGGCAAGTTTCTTTTGTAAGAGGAGCATGTAGAAAACGCCCACACGTTACCCTGAAGGATCTAAAAAGATCAGAAGGCCAGGCATTATCCTCAGGAACTCCTCGTTATTGCTGTAAAGAATGCATTTAGATCAGAAATGGACGTTTCAGGGGGTGGGGCTGGAATTGGTTTCGGCATGTTTATGCTTCCCCCCCCTCTCCCCCCCAATGCATTTATAATAAAATAAATAAAGAGGTTTGTGTGCCCCGTGATTTGAACACCGTAAAACCCGTATGGTTTGCATACGGCACCGCGACACATCGCTTTATTAATAGGTAAGCGCTTAGTTTCTTTAGTGTTTCGTTTTTTTTCTTCATTTAGGGAGCGTGCGCCCCACAAAGAGCGTTTGCTGCTAATTTGGGTGAAGTAATAGCCCTTTTATACGCGGCCCCTCATTGTGTCAGAGGTGTTACCTGTACACGGCCTGCTCCGCTGCTCATTAGGTAGCGTACGTTGTGCCTCTGGTGATTAAGTAATTATTTATCCGGGGTATGAAGACGATTATTTAAATGGAGCTGTGCATGTGCGCCCCAGAGTCAGATGAGTAATTAAGGGGCTGTTTTCCATGGTAATGACATTAGCCATCTCAGAGGTAATCACAGAGAGAATAGCAGAGTGCTAACAGCTGCATGCTCACCCCACACACACACACACACACACAAGATAACAAAGCAAAACTTTATCCTTCTCACCATCATTCCGTGTGGATGGAGTGTTTACATACGCTGTGCTCGGATTTCCTCCCATCACATTACAGTCGACCTGCTTTTCTGTCGCTGGTGCAGTATTTTGTTTTGCTTAGAGTTCGACCTGTACAGTGAGTACAGTACGAGTACGAGTACAGAGCATCATTTAGGTTAACAGGGCTAACGGTGATATGGGCCATAAATGCAGAGGGAGACGGATGCAGCGCTTGGCAACCTCAACCCGTGGCCGTTAATAATAACCCACCATTGAGCCACTGGAGTCCACACTGAGTCACTGATTCTCCTCAGGTTTAACGTCTCGTAGCATTCAGCAGCCCAGGCGCTGCTTTTAACCGCCGATTACTCAGCCGCTTTGAGCTGTTAAATCCTCCCGATCCAGCACAAAGAACGCGCCGGGCCGCGCGGGAGGCGTCCTGAGATCATTACCGGTCAGAGCTCATCGTAGAGGACTTTGGGTGTTCAGGGTAATCTTGGCTGAATCTGAAGTACGAGCCTAAGCGGCACCTTATGGGCTGTTTGGGCGTCGCCGGATTGGAAGAGTATTCCAAGCAGCATCGGGATTGGACTTATAACATAATGGAATGTTGTTATGCTGTTTTAAGACAATGCTCTATTGCTCCACGAAAAAAAAAAAAAAAAACCTTAAACAAATAATTCTGAGTTAGTCTAAGTCTTGACCTGACGGCTGCCCCTACCCGGATCTGATCGATGGGCCGATGTTCTGTCCAGGGTATGCGTTTGGTAAACTGTGGGAAAGGCTCAGGACCAGAAACATTTGGACCTGCTGGTAACATAAATGGTACGTAAAGGTTTGAGTCCTAATCGTGAAGAAGATGAGGATTACTGGATGTTTCCAAGTTGCACCAGGTCCTAACTGTTGTATCTCAGGGGGCGTACCCGTAGCCCCTGCCCCTCCTGAATGGCCTGGATAGGACTCGATCACTGGCGCTCTGATGGTTCCCTCCAGATTCTACATTTGATCTTTTGAGTGCGTTTCACCCATCGAATGGCTTTTGTTGCTTCATACAGATGTAGCCCTGGATGACCTTCACTCTGGGTCAGCATCTGCCTACTGAATAAATGAAGTAACTGTAAAGTCTAAAAGCCCTCAAATGGCTAGAACGACGTCTTAGAGCTTGTAGTTAGAGGATCTTTATGATCGTTGGGCTGATGTCGGGGCAGAACAGATAATGGCCTAATTAGGAAGCAGTCCAGTGGAGAGTCCAAAGCTCCTGGAGAAATTTGTACCCCTTGAGATCATAAAACCAGAATAACAAATTCCTGCAGAGCTACAGCAAGGTGCTCAGTGACCCTTGGTCAGGGTTTCCATAAAAGTGTTGGAGTGGGCATGATTCCAAATAACCAGAGTTACCAAGGGGATCGAAATGTTATTTTTAAGGGGGGGAAGGAGTGTGGACAGGATTGCCTTCACAGATCTCGCTGAGGTGTCTGATTAACCTTGATTTGCCTTAAACAACAACAAAAATCCTCCAATATGTGGGAGCCTGAGAACATTAAAAGTTTCCCGCTTGCTAATCTCAGCTGACACTGTGAAATCCGTTCAGAGGTTCCAAAAAAAAAACAAAACCAAAGTGTCCCGTCTTCTCATGTTTACGAACTTTTACCTGTTTAGTTGATAACGAGTTTAGTTCCTTACTGCCTGATTAATGAGTAACCAAGCGTACGAGGAAGTAAAGTGTTCCTGGTGATCACCACATGATGGGAGCTGCATCTCCCGTTTTAGGGGCTGCAGCCTTTGAAGGACGGTGGTACGGTCCGAACAGAAATGAGACGTTCCGTGTAATAACCTGCTGAAGGATCCACACGTCGTATCCTTCGGTAAAATCATAGAAACTGAAAAGATATACTATAAAAGTCACATTTTTCCTACTCCAAAGTTTAGAATAAGCATTTAGTACGAGGATTTACGTTTTATAATGGACCAGGCAGACGTGTGAGGGTCCGTGCCAGATGAGGAAACAGTTTAATGTCCAAAGGGTAAATGTAGTGATCCGAGCCACTGGGGCGAATGGAAAAACAATCTTGCTTGAGTGCTTCATTACGGCGCTACGCTTAAATGAGAAAGTCGTGAATCACTATCGAATGGTGGAGCAGTCAGGATGGAGGAGAGCACTGGCTCACATGGCTAGCCGTCGTTTCAGCGAGGTGTGAACCTTCTAATGGAACGACACATATTGTGGGATTTATGATTTGGAGCCCCAGGACGTCCAGACGTCATACAGATGCATATCCTAAGGACACGAGGCAGGATGCAGAGAATGCGTGGAGAATTATTTAGACTAGGAATAAATGGGAAACGGCACAGAGTGAATCGGAATCATCATTGTACTGAAACGTGATTCAGGTTCACGAGTCACGTCTCGAGTTTAAGCGAGCGGTGAACAGAGACACTTTCTCAGGTCAGAATGGGTGGAGAACCAGGCGACTTCCAAGGTGGCCTCGTATTGTTTTACGTAGGGATGTTCCGATTGTGTTTTATGCTGCCGAACAGCGATCCCAATCCCCGATACCGTTTACAGCCTTCTATATATTCTCTCCAGTCAGCTTAGAAAACTCACCACGCTGCCCCAAGTGGTTGTTCTTTAAATGACGTATTAAATGAGTTGTGTTCAAGCGTTCCGATGTGCTTCCCCCACGAGGTGTCTTTCCGTTGCACGTGAAAGGGGCGTTGTAAAGGAAAGGGGGCGGAGACATAACACTGCACACAGGGCCTCTGCGGCCTGCAAAGCGCAAAGTGACGCTGTTCTTGTAATCGGCCATCGGAACACCCCTAATTTTAATATGTTCTCTATTCTTAATTAATAGATTTACTTAACCCATCGCTATGAGTGTGTTACTTATACAAATTAGTTTAGTTCTCGCATAAAGACCTGTTTCGAGGGTTTTTTTGTGTATAAGATTTAGGGAGTTTTTTTTCCTTGCCACTGTCCCCCTAGGCTTGCTCAACTTGGGATTGGCCTTTGCAGACCTGCCTGTACGTGGAGGGGCCAGGCCAATCACCCACGGGTGCTACACCAATAATCCCTAGGGGCGCCAGGAGTCACAGAGTCACAAATCTCACTTTTCCGTCGTTCTGCTTGGCCTTTCTCTAATGGCTTTACAGCAGAACATTCCTCATGCAGTGCACTCCAGGTGGATCGTGTTCAGGAACTCCCGCGAGCACTCCACATATATCGACTGACCTGTTACGTACACGGACGAAGAAACAACAACACCCCTAATACAAGAAGATATCAAATTAGCTGATCTCCACAGGAACCTGTTCCATCTGGGTTAGGATTAGATTTAAGGCGGCTGGCTTTGATTGGATTTCAGACAGATGGCTTTCCTGTAGGGTGCTTTGCATTTATTCAGCGATGACGGACAGCATCCCGTGATACGTGTGGTGCTCGAGTGATGCTCTCTGATTTGCATATTGCATACCAGCAGGCGTTACCGGCCTCGCGTCTGCCTCTCCAATTAGTCAGAGTGGCGCCGCCCTCTCCAGAGAAGGGCCAACATCTGTGTGACCTGGAAATATTCAGCATTCAGGGTGAAATCCTGTGCGTCAAATTTAGAGGCCTTTAGATTCCATTTGTGTGCGTGTGTGCGTGTGTGCGTGTGTGCGTGTGTGTATGTGTGTGTGTGTGTATGTGTGCGTGTGCGTGTGTCTATTTAAACTGTAAATGTTTGCGAAGAAATGTTGCCTGCATTTGTGTCAGTTTTGAAAGAGGGTCAGTGGGTGCCCCCATCACCTTTCACTGATTCACTCCTAAGATCTTTGTCTCTTTGCCACATGCGTTGACTCACTGTCTGCCAGGGTCGTCTCCTGGATGCTCATGTTGGGACATCATGCTGCCCGTGAGACCATTTTTGACTCAGACTTCTGTTTTGGGAGCGGCACGGTCTGCGGCAAAAGCTCAGACTAATCGCACTGACGTCCTTCTCCTTTCATCTTTTTACCCCTTTTTCAGACATAACAACCCTCCCTTCTTTTCTCATCTTCCTCCCCTTACCTTTAGTCTCTGTCATTTTTCGGCTCGTCATTAGGATACGCGCCAAACGGCGGGATCTGCGAGGACGGCTCCCCTCCAGAGGAGAAAGCTACTGCATTATTCTTTGTGTGAACGTAACACAGCCTCAGGGTAGGCAGAGGATGACGCCTCTTTGTTACCTGTTTTCTTTTCTCTGCGCGTCTCCCTCGCTCTCTCTTCTTTGTTTTCTTTACGCTTCCCCTTAAGAATGTTTGGCTTTTGCTGGCAGACGTGCCTGTCGGGAGACGCACATCTGGCAACGTAGTCTTAACATCACACATCCATAACCACACCCTAACGTTCGGGGTTTACCCAAAACCCTGCTCTTGTAATACGCTCCGGTTCGCTCCAGCTCATCTGCTCGTGGTGCTGTGCGAGGGGACGCCGTTATGATTTTGTTTTTGGGCTGACCTTCCGTGGTCAGTTTCAACTTCCTCAGTAAGAGCTCCGTATCATTTGTGTCTCTCAAAGTCGTGTGCTTTTACGAAACCGTGCGACTCGTGTCTCCGTGAGAGGCGACTCGTCCAGACGTACGCAAACCTTAATAATGACTGCAGAGGCAATTGTGGGACGGCACCCTAAAGAATCACTTAATGAAGCTGGCATTTGAACAGGCGATCCCAATGCCCGCTTGTGGCCTCCTAAATGTGCCAACGTGTGAATGAAGGCGGAACAGACGTGAGCTAGATGGAGATGAGATGATAACGCTTAAGAGCTCGGCTCATAAAGTGAACGGACGCATAGGGCTTAAATGTCGACGTCATTTATCAGATAATATTCAAATATTCTCTGTTTTAATTGCTGTTTTTTTTAGATTCATTGTACACTGCTCACAAAAATCGGAAGAGCAAATGAAATGTCAAAGAAAGTTGTTTGGTGACGCAAATGAGATGCAAACTCAATAACGGTGATCGAACTGGACCAGGGTGCCCCCACATGGACTGTTCAGTAGGGTGTATGGTCACCCAAGAGCGCCAAAACACACCGCCAGTGATGGGGCACGGTCAGGATCAAATTATCCAGCAGATCTTATTGGATGGTCTTCATTATTCATTTTTGTGAGTGTTGCATTTAATCACAGGTGACTTTGTGCTTCATCCAGCCATGCACAGTATCACGGAGTAAGATCTAGCACGGTTTAATCACCCGTACAGGAAGCAGAAAACCAGGGGACCTTAAGTCACAGACAGGAAATGAAATCCTCACTACAGACTAAATAAGAGCCTCGAGCTTGTGGTAACAGCTTTTAAATGCAGTGCAGGAGAACGACGAAAGCATCTAAAAGTCATGCAGAGGCCTTACTAACGTCTTCCGTTCCTCCTCCTTTCTTCCAGTTTCTGTGTCTGAAGAACATCCGGACGTTCCTCAAGGTGTGCCACGACAAGTTCAGTCTGAGGAACAGCGAGCTATTCGATCCCTTTGACCTGTTTGACGTGAGGGACTTCGGGAAGGTGAGCAGTACTGTTTGTGACTCGCAAAGATTGTAATCTGCTCCTTGTTTGGGAACAACAACATACCTCGCCGAACATAAACTGCGTGTGTCTGTGTGTGTCTGTGTGTGTCTGTGTGTGTGTGTGAAATAAAAATATTCTATTATATTTAGCATTTTCAGATCATGTTCCGCTTGCCTTAAGTCTGCTGTTAGCTTTCTACGACGAGCCCTCTTTGCATTTTTGGCAAAAGGATCTGGGAATCGAATGAGTGGTTGGAGTGTGATGAGATAAATCTAATCCTCGGCAGGCGCTATTACAGTAAACAGATCAATGCAATAACAGGCAGCACAGGCCTCACCACTTTAGCGGGATTAGCGTGCTGAGTACCGTGTAGTCTGTATTAATCAGCCAGCTGGACACCTGAGGTGGTGCAGCCGCAATCAAGCCCAAAGATGGCACCGTTTTACCCAAAATTTGCCACTTGCTGAGAGGGTGAGCCTCTGGAAACGTGTACAGAATCAGTCGGCTGCGGCCTGCGAAAGTTTTCAGTTTTCTTTTTTTTTCCCCCCTGAAGTCTGAGATGTGATTGTAAATTCGATTTTTCGATGCGTCTCGATTCGGACGTTAACGATTGCGAATCGATTAACAAATGTCAGCAATCGATCATCGAGCACACTTGCATCTGAACATGTAGACCAGCTTCTGTTCTTACACTAGAACTTAAACATTAGCATGGCTAACTGAGGTCTGGACGGCGACGGGTAAATGGGGGAACCAGACGCAGGAGAAATGGACAGGCGGAATCGGCGTCAACAAACAAACAGTCCAGGGTCATAAACAAAAACGCAGTAAGTGACCGGCAGATGTAATCCAATAAGGGCGAGACGATTGGCGATAATCCACAACAGTATAAAGCGCTTAGAAACGAGGTGAGAACCACGAGAACTACTAAGGAAAGAGGTGTGTGTGTGATCAGAAGGACGGTGATGAGGAGAGTGTGATAGGCTGGGTTTGATGCGATCTGCACTGTCCCTCGTTAGTATTTTCTTTTTTTATTCTGCAAAGCTGAATTTGTGTCCTGCGTCATTTAATTTATTTGTTTGATCCTCAGGATTTCGATTCTTTGCTCAGAAATGTTGACCTCATTTATTTATATAAAAGGGCAGATATCTATTTGATTATTTATTTATAGGGTTTTCGGATTAGGCTGAATTGCTTCCATATGTTTTGTTAATAAAAAAATATTGGAATTAAATTCACCCTGGATTTGTTTCACGCGGAATCGACTCGAGATGCATCGCTAACCGTTGCCGAATGGTGAGGTACCTAGAGATTGCCACTCCTAGGAAATCCTGTACATTTTGTAAATGAGCTGGAGCTGAGGTCAGAAATACACACTGGGCTCGGCATGTGAGGGGACGACGATGATGATCCCGTGGCAAACGATATTAAAATCTTCCGCGTCGAATCGATCTCTCCGGCGCCGTACTTATCAGTTTGAGCATCACGCTTGTCTCGGGATTGATTTTCCATTACGCTCCAGCAACACGTTGTTAATAATTCGAAACCGTCGGCTCAACGCTTCAGCGGCGTACATACAAAACGTTTTTCCTTCCGTTTTTACTGTATTAATAACCGAATGATGTACGGCGCTTTAAATCCGTCAGCATGCCTCTGGAAGCTAATTCATATCACTGACTGTTTGGGTTTGTGACATGTTATTAAAGTGATCATTAACTGAGTGCAGGCTTGATTTGAAGTAAAACGTCCTTGGAATAATCAAGACCATGCATGGGGCTTGTAGCGATAGTCAGCCTGCAGTGCCTTTAATTACCTTACATTTGTGGAATTCATTTAAATAAATTACGATGCAAACTAGAATTAGACTCCGACCACTGAGAGAACGGATCGCTAGATAGTTCTGCTCTCAGCGGTTTGTTTTAAGGTGGAGGGAGGACAACATTAGTTCAGGTTCTAAACAACCCCAGTAGATGAGCATGAGCAAACCTCCTCTCTGCTTATCGTCTCTTTCAGAGTTTTTTGTAAAAATCCATTCATTTTTGTGGGCGATTTTGTTTTTTATTTTTATTTTTTTTTAAACGTACGATCGGCTGATTCTGATTTTTTTTCTGTCTAAGAATTGTAAATGACAGCATGCAGAAAGATTTTGTTCGACTCTTATTATAAAATAAACTTCTTCCTTGCTAAAGAAAGTTTGCACGGGCTGCTGGTTTGTGCCTGGCTAGTTTTAAATGCTGGATTCAGTTTATTGGTTCTAACGTTTTCTAAAGTTGTTTCTCAACAACCTGCTCCCCATTTAGGCTCCCTACTTCCTCTGTAGTCTCCCTGCTCCCCATTTAGACTCCCTACTCCCTCTGTAGTCTCCCTACTCCCTCTGTAGTCTCCCTGCTCCCCATTTAGGCTCCCTACTCCCCATTTAGGCTCCCTACTCCCTCTGTAGTCTCCCTAAGTTTATTTGGCTTCCGATGTGCCATAAACTTTCTCCACCAGTTCCCAGAACTATGACTTTCCCTGACGTTCCCTTTTCTGTCTGGAGTGACACACACACTGCTGTGTTATTAGTGAAAAGCAAACCTGAAAGGCTCAGGTCTGTCCGTCCCACAATTCCTCTCTTTAATTAGGCCCTCTCCTGGGCAAAAGACTCCCCTCCCTCTGCTGGTACTGTAGCTAATGACTCCGTCTCCCTTTTTTCCTCCCGTGTATTTTCTTCCTCCTCCTGTCTCGGTGGAATCTCACCGGGTCTCCTCCAGACCCGCTCCTCTGCGCCGTTCCCTCTGTCACACCGGCAGCCCGTGGGACGAGACCCACCATAGCCGCCTTCGTTATTCATCGGGATATTGTCCCGCACAAACACGGCTTTCGCCAGGGGACCCGATCGTTTGGTACACAATCATATCCCTCCACTTTCTTAATTAGGACAAGATTCACTGTCATTCAAATGAACACGGCAATCAATTTATTTGATGTTGTTGGAGTGCGGCTGCAGCTGGGAACAGTCTGGTGGTGCTGGAATGATTTGCAGTGCTCCATTAAACGGTAATGAAGGATGGAGAACAACTGCACAACACTGCCGTACTCATCAAGGAACCGCAAAAGCTTGTTAATTTCCATCTCACCTGGTGTCCCAAATCAGAAAACGGCCCATCCAAATAATTCCCAATGCCTTCTCATGTTTAATGTACATCTGCTCAAATTTACTGTATGTACTGTCCAAAAGTCTCAGGCCACCATTAGATTTGTTGTCTTAGCAACGGAGTCGTCACTCCATAATCCTCTTTTCCACGGATCTTTATTCAAATCCTTGTCGGCTTTAGTTTATTGTAGTTATTTTTTTTTGCCCAGTGCTCCCCTGAAAAAGTGGTTTCTTTGTAAATCGGTGCTTTCTTAATGGCTTAATGGTGGCCTAAGACTTTTGCACAGTTCTGTACATCTACAGGACGTATGTAATAAGGTTATTATTAACCCGTGCATTGCCTTGCCAGATACATTAGGGTTTGTGGTGCAGCAGTAACGCCAGCCTCTGGTTCAGAAAGTTTTATTAAACACAATGTTTGGAAAATTTGCGGAAAGCTCCCCTAGAGGAGCAAAGGCGGGGCTGGGCGTTTTCGGATGTCCACAAACTTTTGCCCATTCAGTGTATGATTGGTTTGTTGGACCGGTGACTAGGGGAGGGCGGGGGCAAGATTATGGCGCATCTCGCTGCTGAGGCAGTTTGTAGACGTTATAAACGATCACTAATCGAAATGGTTACATCAGCCACACCCCGTCTCATCGTACGAGATTTTCGGCTCAACAAGTTCTAATTAGGCTGCAGTTTGTAGTAATTGGTCGTACAGTGCAGAAAAGGTGGCTGGAGATTATTCTGTAAATGCCGCGGATTTCTTTGAGCTGCAGGAAGTGCGTCTTTGTTTTTGAAAACCAGTGCATGTTTCTGCAATTACAGCGACACGACTTGCTAAGACCCAGAGGAGAAAGGGCAAGGCTTTGATCTCTTTTCTGTTCTGACATAAAAAATGAGCCGTGCCACAAGAAAAGACGTCCTCGCCTTTTTTAATTTCTCACTAAAACCCCGGCTGCTAATCCTCCGTGTACGCTTTTTTGTTCGTCCACGTGGGTTTCTTTGATTCCACCTGCCGCGAGCCTGTAAAAAGCACATCGGTTACGACGTCGCCGTTCAGATAAATTGCTTTCCGGTGTCGTCTTAATGAGCGGCCGTGTCTGTTCGGGGACACGCGACGGTTTGGCGCGGCCAAATTTTTTTTACGGCTGGGCTTTCAATTAGTGCGAGGTGGCAGCCAGTCGGAGGCGGGGTCAGCGGAACGATCGCCGGCGACTTTGCCGCGGTGCTGCAAAAGGTCAAGGAGGATCCGCAGGATCGAGCAGATTTTCCAGAGCATTAAATCTTGATAAAGCTCCCGCCAAGATGAACTTCAGCCCTCGCTTGCTCTTTTACCTTCTCTCCCGCCGTTCGGTCTCTGCCTTTCTCTTTCCTTTCTCTTTTTTCTTCTTTCCTGAAACTAGCCAGCACTCCAGATCCTGGTAGAAATGACTAAGAAATGATGGTGTTTCTAATGAGCAGATTCTTTTCAAAGGTCACCACTCAGACTTTTGGGGGGGTTTGAAGCTTTTTCACCTTTGGGATGAGTCCGTGTTGAGGTTTGTTGGTCGCTGGCGGCTCTTAAGACGATCGCTACGTTTCTTATGGTCCACGGTCCCGGTATGAGGGATGTAACAGGGCGGTGTGACATTGATGATCTTTCTGGGTGTCGGTTGTTGATGTCTGTTGCTAGGATACGGCAGCTACGTTCCCCGGACAGAATAATCAATTTCATCTTCAATTATCTATGACGAAAACAGCAGACCTGTTGAACGTTCCGTGTTGATAACTTTTGAACCACTCGAGATATTGCAAATCGAATTGATCCAGTCGTTTTCTGAGACAATTCTGATCTCCTTTGAGAAAAACTTGCCCTTGATCCAATATGGCGGCTTTCAAGATGGCGACCATGTTCCGGTCCCCTCACCCTCTTTGTACCCCTGTCACGCTTTGTCCTACCTTGTCTCGTCTGTCAGGAACCTCTCCGAGTCTTTTAACAAACCTTCCAACGCGCTATCAATAATTCATTTAAGAAATCTCACTCCCGATAATTACCCTGATATGAATAATTGATAACGTGCACACGCACACTAAATAAAATAGCTCACTAACACACTCCTCTCCTATGGAAACAGGTGGTTGTGTTGCGTTACCAGTTGCCTGGGATACGAGCTGAGGCGGAGGAGTCGCCGGTTATGTTTGTAGGTTTTTAGTCCAGCCCCCTTCCTGCATCGCCTGATTTCGTCCCTCGTCCTGGCTCCGGGCCGGGGCGGGAGGACCTACTTAATTCTCGTGTGAGCAAGGGAAAAGTGATGAGCTGCAAAACGCATTTGGGTTGGACCCTAGGATAAGGAAAGTGTCCTCTGCTTTGCCTGCTCAGCGCTGAATAATGGCCGCTCTTTTATCCTCCCTGTGAGAATGGACAGTAGCTCGCTTCCTGCAACGTCCTGCCTTCGCCCCAGCCTGGGAGTGAGAACTAGAAAGATGGTAACGAGGGGTTTGGGCTATTTTTTGCCGCCGAGCTGCTGCAGCCAGGAAAGGTCGTCCAGGAAGAGCAGCTTTCCCTCCGGCGAGCACTTCATTCAGCATTCAGCTCCAGCCGTGAACCGCGCTCGGGGAATCCGCATTCTCTCCCTCTCTCTCGCACCTTGCCCTTTTGCTAGACGCCGCCTACCTAAAGGCGCTTCTCAGACGCTGGTGCAGTGTGGAGTCGGCTGTCAGAGAGAGGATGTAGGTGTGCGGACCGGTGCATATGGACGCAACATCAAGAGGGCATTCCGTAAAGAAGGCGTGGTCTCTGTCTGTTAGTCCTTTTAGAGAAGGCGTGACCTCTACGTCTGTCGGTCGAATTAATGAAGGTGTGGCCTGTACATCCGAGTCCTAATAAAGAAGGTGTGGCCTTACATCTGTCAGTCCTAATAAAAAATTTTTTTTTAAAAAAAGGTGTGGTCGTACGTCTGTCAGTACTAAAAGAGGGCGTGGCCTGTTTATCTGAGTCCTAGTAAAGAGGGCGTGGCTTGAACATCCGAGTCCTAATAAAGAGGGTGTGGTCTGTATATCTGAGTTCTAGTAAAATGGGCGTGGCCTGTAGATCTGTGTTCTAATTAAGGGTAGCTTCACTTCCTCAGTTATAGCACAAGATTTGAGGTGCTTTTGTTTTTGAGGGGGTGGTGGGGCAAATACTAAAGCAGAGACAATTGATTTGGTGATTTAGTTTAATGACTGAGTGCTGTTTCCTGTTTTGCCTCCACTTTCTTTGATGTTGTTTTATGCTTTACGTGGTATGATTGTGTACGGATGATTAACTATATAGCACTACAATAAGCTACCCTCTCTCTCTCTCACACACACACACACACACACACACACACACACACACACACACACACACACTCTGTCGGTGTGTGTATAAAGATGCCCTGCCAGGTGTAGCTAAGCAGTCCTACTGAGAGTGCTAAACTGTAGCCCTCCCTCCTCTTCTGTTCATTTCTCACCCGCTGTTTGTCCCCTGCTAGGCGGCAATAAGAGCCATCCTGCTGCAATGACCATGTTTTTCCACGAGAGGAGCAATCTGATCAAATTGTGTATGGTTAGTGTGGATCAAATCCAAAGCATTGAAAATAGCACGGAAAGAAAAAGGAAAGAAAGATGGAAACAAGAAAGGAGGGGGAAAGCAAGGAAGGAAAGAAAAGAAAAGAAAAAAATTCCAAAGTATTTGTACATATGGGTATTTGTGTGTGTGTGTGTGTGTGTGTGTGTGTGTGTGTGTGTGTGTGTATTATTATTATTATTATTATTATTATTATTATTATTGTTTGTTTTTTTCCATTAAGTGTACTTCCTTGCGCAGTTAAAAAAGTTATATTTTATTCTATCATGGTATCTTGTCATTTTTGCATCACGGTGCTTGTTCCATTCTATTTAATTTAAATTATTTTTGCCCACTTTATTTTTCTCCCCAATTCGGTCCTGCATCCAGCTGCATGGAGGAACACTCTGAGCTCCCTTATCTCACTCGTCCTCCTGTACTTAGAACCAGTATTCTCACCACTGAACTCTTAAGGAATTTATTATTACTATTGATGGGTCTGTGGGTGTGTTGGTGCAGCGTTTAAGATACTGGGCCGATGAGCAGAAGGCTAGCAGCGTTCATTTACTGTCAACTAACAACACTTACAATATTAACCGGGTGTCCCGTGTGGTTTCAAATGGATTTTTGCCCTTTAGTAGAATGGAGTGTCAGTAGCCCCTCTGTGCCCCCGAGCTTCATTTACAGTCAATAGGCCGATCAGTAATTAAGTAAATCAATCCTGGTTACTGCTTTACCAATTTCCTCTCATTCCACCACCTTGCCCAGCACTTTCTCTGGTTCTCTGATTCTTGAACCAATAAAGGGCTCGAGACCAAACCGTTAATGGGACACATTTCCAGTCTAAGGCTACTCAAACGTTCTATAGCCTACATTTTAATTTTCCTTTCCCCTCCCGCTGAAGGAGGGAAGGGTTTAGGCCAGTAAGTGGCCACCAGTTGCTTCCTTACTGGTAACAAGCCGTAGACGGACTGCTCTTCACGCCCCCTTCATCTCAGATGTCTGAAGGATAGAGGCCAGAGAAACGAATTTCCTCCGGTCAAGCGTCACACAGACGTCGCATCTGAAATGATGAAGTCCTTGGTTTTGTGGTTCGAGACGTGATTCTGATGCCGCATTATTACGTCAGAATCCGTAGGTTAACGACTTGTTTAGATCTAGTTAACATCTGGCAGCTCCAGTTGCTCAGTGGTAAGAGCCAGCTGCTGGAATGTACTTCCTGAGGACCTCGGGTTGAGTCCTGAGTGCTGCTTGGGGAAGTGTGAAGCGTTGGCGATGGGCTGGTGCCTGCACCCTAGTGCCGAGCAACATGACCTCGAGTCAAAACTAAACTACAGGTGAAGGTAGAATTGTCGTTTTATTTTGATGGATTTCTTGCCCTCAGAATTCACTGAAATGTACTGTGTATTGTAAATCTGTTCATTAATTAAAGCTGGGACATTTTTCGACATTTATTTTTGAGATATTTTATGCCCTGAGAGTCGGCGAGCCTGAAACAGGATCAGACCAACGTTTGTCATTTTAACCCGCTATTTGCGTGCATACTGTACACCTTCCCTTGCTTTAATGAAATGATTTCTCTAAACCTTTTAGCTTCTCTTCCGTCCAATAGATGTGCTCCAAACGTGTGTGTTCTTAGCTAGCATGCTGTGCTTCCTGGAGCGTTTCCCTCCCTGTTCCTAATAAAAGCCCAGCCATTTTAGACTGAATTGCTCTTCATAGAGAGGAGGATCAGACCTTATGGACCTGCTTACGGACCAGAAATAGGATCTTCCTGCCTCTTTGTATCAGCGAGCATGATCACAGGTTTAGTGTGCCTGTGTGAAAAAGTGGAGAGGGCATGGCTGACCTTTCCGTTACCTCGACCCCGAGAGGAATGTGTGATAGTACAGCTCTTCCTTTCCCTGTGAGCCAGATCAAAGTCAGAAGGGCTGCTGCATTGGAGGGACACCGCTGCGTGTGTGTGTGCGTGTGTGTGTGCGTGTGTGTGTCAGAGAAGATGTTGTCACTGGGATGTTGCTGTAGCCAGAGGCAGGACGGATGCTGTTCTAAAGGACATGATTCTCTGCAATCCTCTCTAGCCCGCGAAGCCTACAGAGACCCTTTGAGATCAGTCACACACTGCAGCAGTGTGTCAGTGGTGCCCCGTTTAACAGACACACACACGTACAGTGTAACGTGCTTTAGAATTGTCGACTTGTTCCAACGATTCTTTTAGTGGTGTGATATAGTGGAGGTGGAGCTAGACTACCTTCTGTGCTACATAACGAGATGTTGAAAGATTAAAGCTGGATCGTGGTGAGTCAGGTTTTTCATTATTGGATTGCCGAGATATTTGATGGATTACGGTAATTCGATGGGCTGTCCGATCTATGTTAGGATAATGAAACAAAGTTTGTTTATTAGCTCCACTCTGTTAATGATTCTGAATTGCTAGCGATATTTAATGGAGCCTGGACCTGGACCCGCCTCCCCACAGGACCTCACGCTACATAGCTAAGAAATGTAATTAATGGCCGACTCAGGTAGACTCCGACGCTCCCCGTTATCAAATTACTTAGGAGAATTTCACCATGCTCATGAAATTACTCCATTACTCCAGGAGAATCCCATTTCTGGCAGTAAAGTGATCATTTTGTGCGCATAAAGACGCACACATTGTTTTGTGTACAGTCTAATGTTCGTCCATCTGCTAGCTGTTGTTTTGCTCTGGAGAACAGATGGCTTCCTGAACAACGTTTGCCTAATGGTGTTCCACTGCTCTTCGCCTATTATTTTACTGGAACCTTATTCCTGTGTCTTAAGTCTTCTGCGGGATTTGAAAAGAACCATAATGGTACATAAAATATCTTATGTCTTTTTGAACTCGTATCTGAATGACAGAAAACTAGTGCGAGGCAAACCTTATATACCATAAGAATACTTCGATAAGAATTAATGTGACCTGTTAATGTGACCACCCCAGGCATTTTGCTCACTTGCTTTGTGTATTCTTGCATAGGTTCCAGTCCCTGCCTTGACACTTACCGGGGTTAGAGGGGTTTTATTATGGGAGTTGGGTTATCGACAGGCACTAGCTGCTGATAGAATTATTATTCGCTACCCCTCACCTTTTAACCACGCTTTCTTAGAGACTAACCCTAATCGGGGGATTTCCTTACCAGCCTCCACATTTCCAAAGGCCTGATCGTCTGGAAGGTGTTATTACGTGTACAAACCAAATGGCTGATACTAAACGTTAAATAAAGCGAATTGAAGTTTAAAATCTAAGAGCCATGAGGCCGTTGTAGTGACAGACGCTGTGGTGCTGAGTTACGAGAACAGAAAGTCCAAGTAATAAAGAGAGACAGATTGAAAAGAAAAGAATGCATTCACTAATGCTTTTTTTAGTCTCCGATTATTAGAATCATAGCTGTTAGTCAGGAAACGACACCACTCTGTTTTTTTAAGGGTTTTGGTGGTGTGGGGCAGGTTCTCTCTCTCTCTCTCTCCCTCTCTCTCTCTCTCTCTTCCTCTCTCTCTCTGTCTCTCTCCCTCTCTCTCTTTCTCTCTCTCTCTCTCTCTCTCTCTCTCTGTCTCTCTCCCTCTCTCTCTTTCTCTCTCTCTCTCTCTCTCTCTCTCTCTTTCTCTCTCTGTCTCTCTCCACAGTTCTAAAGCATTGCACAATCAACATACTGCTGTAAA